>JAPYYZ010007210.1:0-16497 GCA_030522705.1 Eretmocerus eremicus | reverse complement strand
TGGCTAGAAGAGACGACTCTGCCTCGGCGACTGCTTACTTCTCAGTTAGCGCAGTCAGTTTACTCGTGAATTTTCGAGTCTGCCAAGCTTGCTCGTCGCCCGGGCAGTGGTAACTTGTTTATACAGAAAACGTTGGATGGACTTTCTCAACTCTGTCTCTCTCTTTCTCTTCGACGTGGTTTTCCAGGAAAGGCGGACAGTTGCAGTTTAAGCGTAGTTGACTTTCTCCGCCGTGTCCAGATCTGACTGTGTGAACGGGATAGTCTCGTTGATGGAGACGCGAGTTTTAATTGATTCTGCGCCTCGGCCCCCGTCTTTGGGGTGGTAAAATTGAGTTGCAGTTGGCTTTGGTGGGCTTAGTTCTGTTATCTAGGTGTTTTTTAATCGGCGAATATGAGAAACTGTTTTATAGCAAATCACGCGTGTGGGTATTTTTGTGCAGACAAACTGTCTTTCGTGCAAAATCATAGCCATCTGTATGCACTGTTATCAATAACTCCATCGCCCTAATCTCAAAATTGAATTCTTCACGCCTTGCGTTTCTTGTGATGAATGAAATATACATCGCCAACTTGCGCGCAAATAAGTATGTGTTTCGGGAAACGAAGACTCGTGGACGTCACTTTGTTCGGCCTACAATTGTCCTCGCGTCCAAAGTTCCGCTGCTCATTCACAATTCACATACATACTATACAGTATCCTCTTCTATAACAGATTTTGGCTTCTTCATTCTATCGATCGAGCTTGTCAGCCATATCAGATTAGAGATTTAGGGATCTGAGTGATATGTGGAATGTCCTTACAATTTTCGAATCCTCGACGAGTCAATCCTGGCTGGCATGATTCTGCTCCTTGACTCGTTTTGACAGCGGAAGTGGCAAACACATTCAGCCAAAAGTTCGCCCACTGCCAATCACGCTCTCGAATCTTGACCAACACAGCTCAGAGTGCCAAATTCCTTTCGAGTGGCCGCACCTCGCCGCTCAGACACATCTGAAGCTGAATTTGGCAGTGATAGCAGCATCATTGCGCCTCCCGTGAGTATATCTCCACCATCGACTCGGAAAATGCAGCAGCAGCAGCAGCAGCAGTCTCTCTATACACAGCTCTCGTTAATGCACTCGGCCTGCCAAGAGTCTCTGCGACCGTATAGGACTCGATTCTGACCAACTGTACCGATCTCCCGAGTCGCGTTTCGCGCAATTTTTGCCACTGCAGCAGCAGTGCCTCTTCCTCTATAGCTCTTCAACTGCTGCTTGCACTGCCAAATGGGTTAATGTGCGCCCTTTTGAGCACACCGGCTCTCGCCACGGGTCGAAAGCTACGATTACCGCGTCTGTACTCCGTCGCATTGCGTGCGGAGAGAGCGGGCCGGATGTCGCTCGTTGCGCATCCAGTCGTCCCGTTCAAATTCAATGGAAGCTTCCGCGCCACTTCAGTCGTCTGCCGATCGAGCTATGCTCGCGCGCGTTAGTTTACACGAAGTGCGATTGTATCCTTTGCGCAGGAATAACTCGTCGAACGATTGAGATATTGCTCTTGGGCGCGGCTGAAGCGCCATCTTGCGGTCTGATCGTAATTGACGACCATCAGTTGATTCGAATTATGAGTGAGTGACTGCGGACCAGAGCCACGCGCGGAGAACTTTTTTCAACAGATTTTTTGGAGAGCTGTGTGTAGAAAGCTGCGAAACTGGACGCATAGTTTTGGAGGAAAACTCTCACTGTTTGACGAAATTTGCTCAAATTTTTATCTTAGATCATCAGCTCAATCTTTCTCTCTTCAATACAAAGCTTTCTGCAAAATTTGAGAAAAATCCTGCATGGTTAGCGCATGTCCTCAACCACTCTCGAAGAAACTACAGATCGACCGTGAGATGACGCGTTAGCTGACTGTCCATGATAGTGGATTTCGCTCCAGATCTGTGGAAACATTGCTTCCGAACCCTCACAATAACCTTTGCCTCCTAAATATCTTAAAAAAGGGGCCTTTCCCATGTAAAACCCAGCGTGGAAACTTGAGGTATCAGATGATTCGAGAGAGTGGAGTCTCCACAATTCCTCTCTTGAATTATACATTGCCATCTTATGGCATACAGGCGGCTTCCAAAATTCCAAGACGGCCTATCTCTTTACTGCCGAACGTGAATCGATAGCTCAAGGTTCTGCAATAAGATTCGTGTTGCGTTCAGCCCAAATACCCCTCCACACACAATTCATATACGTCAATCTCCACCACTGTCGATCGCCCTCAAAAACCATCTGCAGCGAAATTTTTCATACCTCAACCCGTCACAAGCCTCATACGTCCGTCCGTCGTAATCGAATTTCACCTCGTCAATGGGCGAACAATCGCCCAGTCCTCTGCCGCGGTCTCGCTACCGCCGCGCCGTGTCCAGCGCAAAAAGAGGCAAAAACGATCCTAATCGAATTAATCAAGCGCGCAGCCGCTTTCTGCCCCGTACTTGGGCTCGCTGCATCCAAACTGTGCGGCGCGTTCGACCCAGGTTATGTCGCTTTGGTAAAAGCTCCGGCGCACCACGTATACGTACTCGAGAGAGAATATGATTTGAGGAGCTTGCGTGTAGGCTAAAGAGTCTTGCAAGAGGGCACCACAGAGAGAGCGAGAGAAAAGAGGAAGAAAAGCTTCGGGGTTAAACAAATAATCGGAGCCGTCGCAAGCTCGTTTGTCCCCGCTCAGAAAAAAGTATTCCGCGCGTTCGCTGTCACATATAGTCGGTCGAAAGTTGAAAGCTCACCTTCGCTCGTTCGTTTCGAAAGTTTGTACTGGCTTCTGTGTGTGTGTGTGTGTGTGTGTGTATATATGTGTGCGAGTGTGCGTGTTTACTCGTCGCGATTATGCGGCAGCGCGAGCGCGCGATACATTTGTGATGTGTCCACAGGCGGGCCGAGCGCGACCAATTACGCCGGCGTCGAGCTCGGAAGGGGAGCTTGCGAGCTTGCAGCAAATGTGACCGTGTCGTTGGCGCGCTACTCTCTGTGCCCGGGGCCTCGGTGGATGCGAAAATCCCTCGGAGCATCAATTTTCCAAATGCAAGCGCGAGAAATCCCGCCCGTCGGCGCGCCCAGAGCTTGCAAGCTCGCCCAAGCTCTCGGGAAATGCGCGATGGAAACCGGGTGAGAGAGAGAGAGAGAAAGGGAGAGAGAGAGAGAGAGAGAGAGAGAGAGAGAGAGAGAGAGAGAGAGAGAGAGAGAGAGAGAGAGAGAGAGGAGAGAGAGAGAGAGAGAGAGAGAGAGAGAGAGTCGGCGCGGAGCGAAAACAGGCAGGATGTAAATTCGAGCTGAGCGTGTGTGTGCGCAGAGTACATGATTCCGCGAATGTGGCTGGCCCGCTTTGATATCGAGAGCTTTCGTTCATCTCAACTTTACTTTTGCGTCATCATCAACCTTTGAGATGATTCCGTTCGGTACTCCCTACTATGGTTCCTCAATTTTTGATCTCGCTCTCAATTACACTTCACGACGGCTCATCAAGTGTACACACGTGATCCCAATGTAACGACTTCTTCGTCGCCGCCTTTCGGCGATTGTATCGCCTCGATAAGCCCCTGGCAACTGTCTGTTGGAACTGCGCGAGTGCGCGGCGGGTTCCTATTCTCTATATGTTCGAGAAGACGATTAATGCTCGATACCACCAGCGCGACCTTACCTCAGTGGTAGAGCAGCGGACTTTCAATCTCTCGGGCCCCGTTTCGATCCTCGGTCAGTGCGTAGCTCGGTAGTCGCATTTTTCGGAGTTAGAATCCCGGAATGCATTAAAGAATCCGCGTAACAACAATCTGCCCATTTTTTGCTCTCCTTCCGCGCCACGTAGCCAACTTTCTGAAGCTTCTTCAAATGCAAATGAGATACTATCTTCGTAGAATCAGGAACGCATGTGGCTTGATTGTATTTGAGTTGCAGGAAATTAAAATTCAATGCTTCCCAATCAGCAGAATTCATGCTCACTCTTTTCTTTCTAAGAAGAAACACATGAATCGAACCCGGTTCAATTCCCAATTCCTGATTGAAAGGAGCTTCAATCCGCAAGATATTCTTCCGCCGTCTTGTGTAGTGTCCATACGTACCTGCTCGAGCCCGCGTCGTGGTCAGTATATTCCGAGCCGCAGCATCGCATATTCAAGTTTCACCGCGTGCTCTCCGATAGCGATCGAATTATAAACTCGGTCCAGCTCTAGCAAAGTTCGATTCTCTCTCTCTGTCTCTCTCCGAGGCTGTAGGGACAATCAACAACGCGAGACTCGTAATTACGCCTTGCGCTCGTGCCTCGCGTATACACACACGTGGTCGAACTCGCCCTGCACCACGTATCCCTCGCGCTTCAAATTGGAGCCGGTGTACGCGCTCGGACTTTCTAATCGCCGCGCCGCTAATATCCCGAGCGTCGTATACATCGGTGGCGAGCTGCCAAGCTCTCGCCGGACCCAATTTGAAACTCGCGCCAGTCGTGTCGCTCTGCGCTTTGACCGCTCCCGACCCACCCACCCACACACTCACACACACACGTATAGAGAAATACAGACGTGAATATTTACTCGGACAAACGAAGCGTGCCCGATGATTGAGCCGCTCCGCAGTTTCGCTCCTTTCATCTGCATATACATCCTCTGCCTATTAATCGAATCAACAGAGAGCCTCGGTGACGCGCGCGTGTCACGGGCTTTGCTCGCGATTTGTGTGTCGACTTTGAATTCGCAGAGAGAGAGAGAGAAGCTTTCGTGATATCTTGCTCGCTCTGAAAAATTGCCATAGAGTCGCGAGCGCAAGAGAAATATTGTGAGAGTCGGCGAGATCTGTGTTCTGAGCGAGTGATCCGTGCGCTCCGATCGGAATCCGTGCAAGCTCCGCGGCGCCAAATTTGAAAAAATTGCGGAAGCGAAAGTTGCGCGGCTCTTTGCTTTTTTAGACGAGATGCGCCATATACACGTGGCCAAGGAATATAGACGCGTACGTCCGTTGGTATATGACTGGAACTGATGTTTGCGCATGAAATTGCGGAGAACTCGCGCTCGTTGATTCGAGCGAGCGGAATAGCGCAACGATCGAATCGACTGTTTGTGCAAGCTCTCTCGCCGGCTCTTTTTGCGCGCGCGAAACGCCGAGCCTCTCTCGGGATTCGTATTATTCTTCGTTACAACGATATTACGGACGAGGAATCGAATTCCAGCGTCAAGTTGGCTCGAGAGCTCGATTGGATCGTTTTGAATAGCGAGCGGTGTATGTTTTGATGTCTGCCTTCTGTATTCTGATTATTTTTGGAGGTCGTCGGAGAATTTCAGATTTAGATTATCGACCGTTTGGCCGCTTTCATTCATCGATACTTTTATACGGTTAAACTTGTATACGGATAAGTGAAAGTAGAACGGAATCGTGATACGACATCAGAGTGATGAGTATTCAAGTGAGGGGGCTTGATTTTGATTAAATTTGCGTGACCCGGTCAAATGGAGGGGAATTATTAATCTTCGTCCGTCTCGCACCTATCTTTGTTATAGCGTGACGACGACCTTGGTCTATATTTTTTTGTTAAGAATTCAGCATAGACGGGACATTACGCACCTCGGTCGAGGTCAAGCATTTGCGCTCCTCGTCAAAGCAGATCAGACGTGCGTCACGGAGCTAGATATTTCCCCTCAATTATTGAATCTCATCTCATGAAACTAATTGTGCCGATCAGAGCAATTGCGCCGACAATTGCATCGAAAAGTCGGCGAGCTCGTGCAAATAGACATTCCAGGGTTGCAACATTTATCACAGCTGTACAAGTTGTCCAACAGAACTTTGATTGTTTGCCTGTAGTGGACAGTAAAAAATTGCGAAAAGAGGTAATTTAAGCGCATTTACTGGTGCTCTGCGCAACTTGAAAACATACGAGAACCACACTCAATTCATGCAGTCTGATATTTGGGTTCCCATACGCCATTGAGGATATAGCTATTGCTCGCCACCGCAGCGACGGATTGGAGGGTACTCATCGTATTCTGATATCTGGTTGTGATTGAATGGAGTATTTGAATGGCGATAATTGTTACAGAGGGAGAAATTTGGCGTTGAGGCGCACCACGTTCCATGGATTATGATGGAACCCATCATTATTCCTTCTCAGCAGTAGCGGAACGACGAAGGAACGACTGCCGCAAGAAGAGAGAATTTGGTTTAGCACCGCGTCTCGTTCGAATGTTTTGAACGCGGTGCAGTAAAATCTGAGATTTCCTCCAGTCTCAACTCGTCTCTTGACCTAATTCTACTACTCCTCACGAAGCGTCAATTCAAATATCACGTTATTTCCTCGAGGTATTCGAGTCGCATCATATGAAAAATTCGCAGAGACTGAAAGTAACGATCGAGACTCACTACGTGGAATAATATCTCTGACGGCGTCCTGTGTATCACGGTGAATTACAGTTGTAATCCTCACGCCAGGATGTCTTCAATAAGGAGGTATGACAATAACAATTGAAAATCGCGTGATGATCAATATTCTCTCTGTGGATAGAGGTCGAAAATGTGTATGCAAAAGTTACTCCTACGCATCGAAGATTGAGAAGTCCATCACAAGAGGATTGAAGGTTCGGAAACGTTGACAGGTCAAGCTCTCTTCCACGCCCTCGTGAACACCAGATTGCAACAGGCATCGAGGAATTTAAAATCATGAATCGTCTCAAGATCCAGCCCAACCGCTCGGACCACTCCCAGAAACCCCGAACTGCCAAGCATTCAGAATACCCCAGGCGCAGATAACGCGAGTAAGCAAGGCTGTATGCTAGTCGCTACGCGTATTACCCTACATACGCGCACTTGGCATATCGCTGCAGCTCGGGAGCGCCGAGTATGCCTGGCGCAAGCTCGCTAGGCCCTCGCGTAATGCTCGTACCGCCCTCGTAGTCGTCGTCGTCGTCGTCGTCGTCGTCGTCGTGCGGCATGCCATAATCGCCAGTGGGACGACGACGACGACGACGACGGCTATGCGGCGCAGAGAGGGCAGAGCGAGCTCGACTCGCCCTAACGACGTCGTTCCGGGCGCAAGCTCCGGAGCTTGCAGACGAGAGCTTTCTGCACGGCCTGGAGCTCCGAGAGAGACGATCTCTCCCCCGGTGCGGCTGTATCGACCGCGGGCGAGCTTTGCTGCGTGATCTCGAGTCTCGGTAGCGCGCGCTGAATTTCGGTCGTTCCTCATTGGCGTCGAGGCAATAGGGATACTTGCAGTTCTCCTTTCTGCTACTCTCGTGTCCATTGATCTATTCACGAGCGCCTTATTTCACAGTTCGAACGTTGGGTAGTTTCGAATCATGAGTTCAGATGGATCGTGTATCAGCGATACTGCCGGGAGTATAGGATTTTTTGAACTAGAATATATCCAAGGCTGTAATTTGGGCCAGGAAATTATTCTACCATCCAATTAAGTTTCAGT
Organism: Eretmocerus eremicus; assembly: GCA_030522705.1. Lineage (NCBI taxonomy): Eukaryota > Metazoa > Arthropoda > Insecta > Hymenoptera > Aphelinidae > Eretmocerus > Eretmocerus eremicus. The sequence goes on along the minus strand of JAPYYZ010007210.1, from coordinate 9,066 downwards.
CGGTCAGTGATTTTGGTGTGGAGAGTATTACGAGAATGACCACGTGCTCGGAATGTTCAGTCAGTTTTTTTTTTCGACCCATCGGTCCTCCTTACTCAACGTGTGTCCTATAGATGTAATTACGCGACTACCGGCCAGTTTGGATTCTGATAACGATCAACACTTTGCGCTCTGACGTTTGAGCGTGGATTTCGACCGAAAGAATACTGTCTGTTCAGTTATTCATGGCAGAAGAACTATTGTTCTGAAAGTTGGTACGGGGTAAAAATGCTTCTGACCATGAGTGCCCAGATGAAAAGGGTGATAGCTCTTAGAAAACTACTTGTTCAAAACAGGAATGTAGTCTAACCGAATTTTTATGGCAATCACTTTACAAGGAGAGGCGAGGTCCTGGTCTGTGGTAGCTGGATTTTGAAGAAAATTTTTTCACACACTCCGTGGTCCAAAAAACATACCCGTATTCCTGCGTTTTTGATAAAAAAAGGCCCTCCGTGTCCCATGAACAGCCACCCAAAATTCAAAATATTGCATTGCTGGGAGCTTGCAGCACGCGGATCCACCCGTACGTGTCTTCATTCTCGCAAGGAGCTTTTGGAAATTTTGTACACTGTGTTTGATTGAGGAGGAGCCGATCAGCCCCTTGAGTTAGGGACAAGTACGCACAGGTTGATCCTGCAGTGATGCCTAACGCCAGTAATCTCTGACTTATCTGAGGCCCAAGCTTTGACTTTACAGCATAATTATTCTCGATCGACTGAACAAAAATTTTTTGGTGAGGTGTTTCTTTTGATATATAACCAACTTGGGACCGCGATTGAAAACAATCAGGTGGAGTCGGGTAACAGGCGTAACTAAATTAATTCAATCTAATTGGAATTGAGGATATGAGTTATTAACGCGATATTAATTCGTAGTATTTCGATTACGACTGAATCATCCGTGTTTGAAGAAATTGGTATGAAAGTTCAAGGGATTGAACCGAGATCTGGAGTAAGTCCCGAATTCTCTATTGCATTAAATCTTCCGAATGTAAAGGCGTTTATAGCTACGTGAGAATAAGACCGACGATCTTTCGATTTCGATTGAAGAAAATCATCTCCAATGACAACATTGGAAAATCATAATGGAGATCTCAAGCCAAAGCCTCGATATATCTGTGTGATTTCCAACTAGCATATTGTTTGTGGGAACCTAATCAGTCTTCTTACATCTTCACTACTTCGTAGCAACTCTCACGGCGGTGCATCACAGAACCTAGATTATTTCAAAGCAAAACTTGCATTTCGGTCGTGATTTTCAGATACGCCAAGTCGAAGGTTTTTTCCTCACTCGTGTTCCTCTAAAATAGCCAGAAACCGTGAATTTTACATGTGGAAAAAAAAATCCCAAGTAAATTGAATTCGCGAGAGGTGGAGTGCGAGGTCGAGTATTTTCTCTATGCTCTCATTTATGCGCCCGGCGAAAAGAGCGCGGCGGAACCAATTGGTGCTTGCAAAGCGACGAAAGAGCCTGAAAAGCTCTCGGTTGGGTAACGTCTGAAAAAGTAACCAGTTACGGAGGCCGACTCGCCTAATCAGCGCGAGCCACCTGAGCGAGGAAAATTCACGGCCTACTTCGAGAAAACACACACTCTCTCTCTCCACCCTTTTCAAGTCTTTTGATCGCGCCACCTTTTCTTTTTTCCCTCAACCTTCTCGCCTCTCTTTTCCTCGCAAGTTTCATGTGTATGTGTTTTCTCTCTGTATAGGGCACCGCAAGCGTTTCTTTTTTTTCACGCTCCGACACTGGCGTGTTAATTTTGGCCGAATTTACACTGGTTCTTTTGATACGTGGAAATAAAACTCGTAAACAAACTCATTATAGCTTAAGAAGGGAATGAAAGTCAAACTAGATTAATGTAACGATAGGGATGAATTAAGATTATGAATCCAGAGCATCAAACTGGCCGTGGGTCGGAACTATTTATTGACAAAGAGCGCGTTTGTTGAATAACATGCAGGATGGGGACAATTTTTTAATGTTGTTTCATCTCGGACTGGATACTGATTTGTCATGAGAAGGTCAAGAATGAAATAGTTCATGACAATCGCAGTCTAATACTCTTTATGTTTAAATATTGTTATATATACGTCCTATTAATAACTCATTGTTCAGCCTTGAATGATTGCACAATGCTCTCCACGATGGCTTTAGAGGGATGAATTTTTTCCTTCGACGAACAAAGATCATACGATAAAATGTCTACATGCAAGTCCGCGTTTGTATATTTTAACTTTGCATCGTCCACATCGATCTTGAAACTTTTTTGAGTAACTTACATGAAAACATGACTCGTACACAGCACTTGTTTACGCTCGAGGAGTATTCTTGGACTTGAAAGTCTTCTTATCGAGCTGACGAACGATGAGGCTTCAGGCAAAGGAAAGACTTTCGCGAATCTTCACAATCGCCAACGGCTGGTGAGTCAGTCAATGCAGTCATATGGCACAGGGTTACGTGCTGATCGCAAGTGCTTCAGTCAAATGCCCCGCAGCCACTGTTATGAAAGCTCACTTGGAAATATCTAGAGAACAATGTAGTATCGAGGCTGGCAGTGCAGCCACGTAATCACGTGAGTTCAGAAATAAGTAATGCTTCCTTTCGACACTCTCTGTATGATTTTTCCTCACATCTCCAAGAGTCCTTGCGTGCCGTTATGCTGCTATTATCTGAGAAATTGGTCGATGTCATCTAGAAAAATTTCCTGATTGATTCCACGATTCGGTATATATAGATTTACCTTTTTTCGCGAGTCACACTTTTCATTGGAATACCCTGCGGAGTACTGACTTACGAGTTCCACTCGCCACCGTGAACAGTCCAACAACACCAATAAGCGTCTCAAGACTTGACTGACCGTGAGTGACACGGAAACATTTTGATTTGATCAAAGCCAGATCCAAATCGCAGCCCCGACATTTTTTTCTGAAAGATCATTTTGAGAGAGCGATTGATCTCATCCATGTCAGAAAATTTTGATTCTGAAGTGATGACTTCCATCCTATCTTAGATTGTTGTAAACTTGAACGGAGAGTGAGTGCAATTCACCTTACTATTGCTAATTGCTTGACATATATGAGTGATTCCGCCAAAAGTGGGATTTTCTGCGTCCGAGGCTCGCACAAGCCTCCGCGACTTCCAGTCGCCGTGGTTGAAATTTTCCTAGAGCGTATTCTATCGGTACCCAACTTTGTAGCTGGTCTTTGAGTGATTTTCTATCTCTACTTTTGAATAGATGCGGCAGAGCGGCTATAGAATCGAATCTGTGCAAATGTGGGCAATTTGAACGGGTTTTACAAAAATAGTGTATTGCTTAGTGAAACGCATTCTTTTTCGTAGTATTTGGTGGCATTAGGTGAAATACGTGCGAGAAAGAGTCCAGAATTACTTCCCCAGCCGTAAGAGCATTTTTGAGGCAAAATGTCAATTCCGTCCCCTTCTCGGACCCTTAAAATATTATTTAGTTCTTCCTGAGATTCACCTTGGCCTACGTAATTCTGGATATTTGTTTCTGATGCCTAAACACGTGAAAGAATCAACTCTATTGACCACCCGAAGCTCATTTAGGTCTGAAAAAATTTTTTGACCTAAATTTTTTGCCCCAAAAATCCCACTTTCGGCGGAATCAGTCATATATTGTGCTCTGAATCATCTCGTTGATCTTGCTTGAATGAGATGAATTCCATCGTCCTTTCCGCCAGTCACTCAAGGAATGATCGAATCGCGGACCTCGTTGAAATAGACTCGCACTCACTTATCAAGAGCGCATCCTCGTCATTCCCAACGGACATTTCATCCTGCAGTCCTCACAACTGCCCAATCGTATCTCACACCGACGGCAGATAACCCATATTCCATCGTAACCTGCTCACTCGTATGTCACAGAAAGCTCACAACTCGAGTGTCTCCCAAGTGGAATACCAGTATCGGATCAATAATCCAACGATACTAAACTCGATGACAAATGCATTCGGAACTCGCATCGTATACCGATGATTTCGCTAACCCCATCGAGGTACACTCAGCTCTCGTAATTTCCGTTCGGCTGACGAGAGAGTCAGTTCAGTCAAAGCAAACTCCCCAAGAATCCATCGTCGGTAATAATTGCGAGCGCAATCGCGGCCTCATCGAGTCCGCGCATCTGCCCGAGCTCTTACTCTCCGCGACTCAAAAGCTCGGCCCTCGATACACTCGCGCGGATACATGGGTGATTCCGAGAGAGGTTTGCGCGTATACCTTTGATCAAAGGCCGGGGCGCATCGAAGCGAGTTCCATGCGCGTCTCCCTCGTCAATTCGCATTGACACGGGCATAAGCTCTCGTTGCGTACACAGCTATGCTAATCGCTCTAATGCCGCGAGATAGAGAGCTTGCAAACGGATTCCGTGGCCATTAGGTGAGAGAGACCGGTACTCGCGTCGTTGGCATGCGTATACGCTTTTGTCGCGAGTCTGGCTGATGCATTGAATTATGCGTCGGAATCTTCTTTCACTGATGCCGAGTCTTTGAGGTCGATGGAAACTATTTGTTTGATCGTGTGGAATTCGTGAAGCATTTGAGAAACTATAGGAGGATGAAGACGCTCCCGACATTTTGGGATCTTGAGGACTCGAGCTGGAATCTAAGTACTTTTGAATTAGTGTGGCTTCTCTGGGCCTAGAGTGTTGTTGATCGAGGGTTGGAGTAATGAAGCAATTGAATTCATGGACTCTTCAAAAGCTCACGCATCGCCTACGGTGGTACAAAACTTATCCGAGACTGTCTCATGCGAAAGTCGATCGATTAAATGAACCATTATTGGTCCGTCTGACCTTTGATTATGGTACTCCGAGGAGTCGAGTTTGATTGCGTGGTGTTGAAAGCTCACATATCCTCACAATACATTTTATGAACTAGTCTGGTTTCTTCATTTATCTTCTCTCCCGCTTTGGGTAGGTCAATCGGATGCTCATTCATGTGGCACTGGAAGAGTTACAAAATATTGGCATACCCAAAATCCTCGTATCGGAGGACAGTGAGAGGGAAAAGGATTTTTCATACTCCGTGCGTAAAAGTGTATTTTCCACACGGATTTTTGACTTTTCCTCACGGATTGTGAAAAAATAGTATACGAGATAATTCCGACCCTCGCCTTCGGCTCGGGCCGGAAAATATCACTCGTTATGCGAATTCCAACTTTACCGCCCTTGTATCGTAATGTACTATTTCCATCGACTGGGCGGCGAAGAGCCATTTCTGCACAGTTTTTCGATCTTTCTCTCCCTTACAGCCGATGGAAAAATATCATTCGGTACTCGGGCGGGATGGTTTCTGCATCCTCGTGATTATTTCACTCGGAGTGTGGTAATTAACTTTCCTGCCTTTGTATCGAAGATTATACTATTCTGTGACACCACCAATCGCATCACTGCGAAAGTGCTCTCCAATCCGAGGCACAGGCCCCAATTCAATGATGTTCTAAGTCACAAGAGCTTGCGATCACAGGAAACGGTCAGAGTCCTGACAAGTGCCAAAGTTTCAACCATATAATATGTATTATTGATACGTCACCATCACGTATGATCAACGCGAAACTATTATTCCTCTCAGTCCAAACTCACAAACCAAGTGAATTCGTCTCAGCTACGGTGAAATCGTCCAAAGTTCTCGGAAAATTTTCTCGGTACACACCAACAACAGCGACAAATCAAAATTCAGAATGCAGACGATGTTGACGCGCGGGAATTTCGAAAACTCGGAGCTCCTTCAAAGTTTCCTCCTCGCAGTCGGGCTTGGCAAACACCTCGTCTTACGAATTTGATGGAATACATCCACGTCGCAGATTGCTGAATTTTGCAACGCGCAGAATCAAATTTCCCGCGCGACGCTTTCATGTTTTATTGAAATTACGCTAAAACATCCACGCTCACCAGCAGCAGGAAATAAACAGTATAGACGCGTTGTGTTCACCTATGTGCAAGCGCTCGATGCGATTTTTCTTTGCGCACACTCGAGATAGCGAGAGGGAGAGTTACCTGGCGCACTGCGGCTAAGTAAAGAGTGCATCCACGAAGAAAAACGCGACTCGCGCTCCTTTTCACCGTCTCTCGTCTGCGGTGGCCAGCTTTCTCAAATTCATCCCCTTCCGACTGAATTCTCTCTCTCCCCTTCCTTCTCTTTCTGTACCAACCGCGGCTCTTCAGCCCTCCGCATCGGCTCTCGCAACATCGAGTCTCGGGTTATATTGCCGAAAATGCAGCCGCGCAAACAGAAAACACGCCGAAATCCGACTTTCTTCAAAAGACTCGGCCAGTTCACCGGTTTCCTTCAAAACCACAAACACATGCATTTGGATGTGGTGAGGCTGGTGGCAGCTGTATACGCTCTTTGCAGGGGGTGAAAAATTTGCTGGTCGCATTTATATAGGTACGCGTGAGTCGATGGCGGGAAATTCAAACTCTGGGCGCGAAGAATTTTAAAGAGGCTCCGCGAGGCGACGACGTTGATTGAACTCGCGCGGCGAGCACTTAAAAAGTTTAATTAACGCTCTCGAGCGCCCGGCTATTAATTCGCGGACGTTACACAAAACTACGTTGCTCTGAATATTCATCACGGCTCTCTTTCTCGAGAAAGTGCTGCGTGTCCCGCAGCGGTTCGCCCCGGCCGCAGAGGTAAACGAGACGCGCGTAAAAAGCCTCGCCGTCGACAGAGTACATACACAGTCCTCCCTAAAATTGTGAGGTCGTTTGGGAGGACGGCTCTGTTAACGCCCTCTGTGTATATACTCGATCTCCGCAATTTGGGAATGCCCGCGCGATGTAAGTTTCCCATCTTCGTCGTAGTCGAGTTGTTGAGTACTCCGCGCCTCGTCGTTTAATTTCTCGCCGCGAATTACTTTCCGCCTCGCGGAGAAGGTACAGCGAGCTCGAGCGCTTAATTTTGGGTTTAAATTCAATCCGCGAGCGAGCTTCTTGGCGAAATTTGGGATGAGCTTGCGCGTGCAGTTTGGAATGACGAATAGCGATACGGGCTAGCAATCTCCATTACAGTTTCAAAGCGCGGCTGCATCGTCATCTCTTTCCATCTCGGGCGCACATCGCCAATATTTCAAATTGCAGAAGCGGAGAGGCTCATCCGTGGATTTCGCTCGAGGTAATGCATACGTATCGCGTGTTTCCTCAGATCTTGCATGCAAATACAAACATCTGCTTTGGCTGTGGCTTGCGAAAAGATGTGTAGGGGGTGAAGCAGGTAGAGCGATGGAAATGGAGTTTCCGTCGATCAAACGAAACGTCTGTGCGGATCGAGCTCGATGAATATATGCTTGAAGAGATCAGGGGTGAGACGGGACTGGCAATTTCATCCCCTTGCTGATTTGGCCCTTCCTATATTTTACATGAGAGATAGCGTTCTCTCGTTGAATGAGACATTTGACCTTGAATAGATGACATTGAGCGATGAATAATCAACGTAGCATGCATTTTCCTGTTTACGGAAGGATACCTCGTCGATACACCCTTGACACAGCTCCCGATTTCACGATGGGCCATTCACCGCTTTCCGGTGATGAAAAAGCTATATGCACTTTTGATACGTTTCAATGTCAAAAATAATTTGGCTATCTGAAGGTAAATTAGTGGTCCCTCAGCTTCCAGTATTATTCTTCACCGTGAATCGAAGTACCCAATGAATGGCTTCTTATTGATTGCATTATTTTTGGAGTATGCTAATTTGAAGATTTTTCAAATTTCTCATTTTCAGTAAATCATCAGAATTGAAAATTTCGGCGGTGCAAACGTACTCAATGATTTGAGGTTAGAAATGAAATTAAACATGCCGCTCTAGCGTAATAATGAGAACGACCACTTCAAATTAGCGAAGACCCTCGAATTTGCACAGAGAATCTATTAATCTGAGCTGTCTCATAATTCCCAGAAAATACTACTCGTCACACTGGAAAGAGTAAGATCGTGCTTCTCTCATCGAGTGAAATTCGATGAATTCATTTAGCAATAACAAAAAAGTAAAACTGAGAAGACCAGCCATCAACTCGTTCAACCGATGGAGAGCATCTTTGACAACAAAAATTTGTTTTTCAAGAGCTTAACTGCTCGTCGCGGCTCACCTCTGCATCTCTGCTTCCTCTCACCGCCTACTCCACATTCATAGAATAATTTGCATTCGCGCATTTGAAATTTGAATGGCGCTGGTGGTGGTGGTGGCGGCAGGTATAGCCACGGCGCGGCGTTAGCCGCGCAGACAAACTTACGCCACCGAGTCTCGAGAAGAGGAACAGATTCGAAGCCTCTGCTATTCCAATGTGTAGAAAAGTTTCGACAGCTCTCGGCTCGCTTGCTCGCTCAAGAACCGAATTAATGAGACTCCTCCGTGGCCTCCTGCTACCCATCCTCCTTATTCTATACGTCTCCGGTTCGACTTGGGAGAGTTTCCGGACCGCCGCTCGGATATGAGTCTGTCCGACTGATGCGTCGCATCACCTCGTGTCCACTCTGTTTCTTCTCTCGCTTCCTCGTGCAACTTTGGGGCGACTATACGTGTTTGGTCGAAAACTCATCCTTTGACATGGAAAATTCTGCCATTCAAAATCTGCGTCGGATTCACGAGGAGCTTCGATTGAGCCCGTGAATCCACCTCCAAGTCGCGGTAAACTTTGAAAGTTGGCGCGCTCTGTCAGAGGGGGCGACGATGAGCGTGAGAAATTTCGATGCTATTCATCCTCCCTTTGTGAATCCCGGTGGGATGGCTGAGTGAAGTGATAAGGTGTTGGTTGTGGAACCAAAGAGGGAATACAACAGCGAATCTCTCAATGAGGATCTCTTCTCAACTTCCTCATCTTTGAACGCAAACCCAAATTCTGACTCCTTATTTTGAGCGAAAGATACACATGAGACCAAACTAGAGCCAAATGTCTCAGGGCTCGCTTTAAAACATCTTACATACTCATGCTAGCATTCTCAGAAAGCCATACCTACTTCTAAAACGACCGGAACATCGATATTTTTATCAAGCTTCTCGCTTTTCTCTCCAA
>JAPYYZ010007203.1:0-11766 GCA_030522705.1 Eretmocerus eremicus | reverse complement strand
TGACAGAGATACTCTAGATTCTTCATATACTAGGTGTTACGAGTCTGTAAAAAAATTTTGGTCAGATTTGGTGACCCGAAGGGTGTTGTCTCCCCTTGTCAGATCACCGGGGCAACCTTGGTCCACTCTGAATCTGGCTATATGATTTTGGATGAATTTTTCCAAGAAAATCCTGCGGGTGCTCACTGCGAAGGTGATGTCAAGAGCTTCGAAAGCAACCATCCCAGAATGTTCTGCATGAGATAAACTCATCCAAAGTCATGGCTAAGATACGATAGGGTACCAAGGTAGCCTTGGTTTACGGCATACGTCCGTCAAATGGGCCTCCTGTCCAGTGATACAGCCAACAACTCGATTATCAAGTTTATATGTAACCTTTCAACACGTACCTATATAGACAATCCTAAGATTTCGGTCTTTTAAATTATTCAAGGGCTGTTTGGAGGTCTAACTGACCAGGACGGTGTCCGACTTTCGGGTCGCGGATTTGGCTTGGGAATCTTCTCCTTCTAGCACCAAAAGACGATATGTAAAGCTACGGAGTCTAACGCCCAACTGTTTTCGAGCTACAGCCTATGACATTAGCATCGCAGGAATACCTATAGATATCACTCTTTAACATGTGCCTATATGGGTAATACTAATATTTTGAGCCATATTTTGGAATTTGTAGGGTATTAGACTGTGCGGCTCTGGATTTTATCTTTTGGCACCAAAAGGAGACTTTCTTTGAAGTTTCAGTCTAATCCGTGACTCGAAGGTCGGCTACCTCCTGGCGAGACTCGAACTGAGAATAAATTCCACAGTCTCGACAGGCGATACTAGGCTTTGAACAATTTTGATAAAATTTTTTTCTTGCGTATTCTATTGAAATACAATTGGGAATTAATTTTCAGGCCAATCCGTGAAGCAGTTCTTTTTATTTTGAAGAAATAAGGTTTGAAATGTCAGTTTCGTGGACTGTAATGTTCTCAGTTCCGCACAGATTGGGGCTGTCAGCGTCGCAGTAATGAGCGCATTCGTGGCTCCCAAATTCTACCCTCAAAATGCAATATCAAACTCATCAATGATCACAGGTTTTATGGTCAAAATCCGCGAATAACGACCCGAGCCAAGTGCCTTTTTTTTGTAACGGGATTTTCGCCAAAACACTGAAATTTTTTACATCAGCGTCCGCACACTCCAAATCCACTCTGGAGCTTCTCGTGCGGACAAATATCCAAAGTAAATTAATCAAATAGATGGAATCAAGCGCTAGAACGGGTGCAAGTTTGATCATCTCATTGCAACGAGCACATGAAGAGCCAAAATCTTACTATGTAAATAAGAATGTTAGTTCCGCGGACACTGTGCTACCCCACTAGACAGTTTTTAATCTCGGGAAAGACAATTTTTTTCTTGAAGCATATTAAAAACATAGATGGAATCCTCAGGGAAAAGTTTCTACGTTCACTTTTGGGGTCTTGAGAGCAGATTTGAGGCGAAATGTCAGTTCCGTGGACTTAAAAGCTGTTACTTAGAAATGCTCCATGATCAGTCGAACACGCATTGTACCACATTTAAAAATACAACGTTTCCGTAGGCTTGTTCCCGAAATGTTATCTCCGCGGGTGATCAAAGTATACGCAACATTTACAAATTGAGCCAAGAAATTCTAAATTCTGCGATAATCGCAATCTCTCTCATCAAAAATACCCGCAATTCAGTTCTATTGAGGAGTGTGAAATATCACCTTCAAAGTGGGCCAAGGTGATCTCTCTTGTGACTCTATATCAATGGTGGAGTGGTCGAGACCCACGGAAGGCCATAGATATGACAACTAGAGCCGGAGTGTTCCAATTTACTACGGCTTCTGACGAAGAATTGTCAGCGAAGCTTTCTAGGCGAGTCTGTTTTGTCCTCAGAAAATGAGACTCCGGTATAGATTGCGTGGTTGAATGGATAAGGATTGAGAAACTCTGATAGGATGTTTATTCACACGATTGTTCACCCTTCTGAGACCTTATGATATTTTATACATATATACTCTGAGGAGAGGAGTCGAATGGCAGAAAAAGAATTACCTGAAATATTTTCCCAACTTTCCGCTGCTATTATTCGAATTTGAAGTATGTCATCGAAAAATTTTCGGAACATAAGATTATCTCATGTTCAGCTGTGCAACGCAAGATACTGGGATTGGATTAGAATTAACGAGCTGATTGTAATAAGTAGGGTCCTGTACAGCAGTAACCGTATATACACAACAAAAACATTGCGGTTGCCTTTAAGGACTCGCAACAAGAGTACCGATCGTAGTGCCCGATTTTGAGCGAGAATGCATTAGTGTCGTGTCTCATTTAAATCGTATTACAAGCACAAAGAGGCTCCTTGATGGCATTGGTTACGGAAGCAATTATACGCGCTAATGTTTGCCGCGAGGAATATTTCCACGCGGACGACTCAATACTAAGGTCATCCAGGAACCGTGCAGCTACTGTCCAATAAGTTTCACTCATTTTCTCGAACTCTTTCCCGATTTGGCTCAAAATACGGATTGGAAGATATTTTTCACTGTCTAATTTAATTTCGTTTGGTCTTCGTTTGACCGAAATCGAATTCGTGTTCTAAAGAAAAATGAGAGAATAGCTTGTCAGCGAGTATTCAAATGGGACGACAAAGAGGATTCGTCGATTCGAATTTTCACCATGGTCAAGATTGCATCAAAGAAATTTGGGACCAAGTTTTCGACTTGCAATGGCTTTTCAGGATCGAAGAGGAATTTGAAAAGTCGCAATGCATTACGTATCATCGTCATTGGTTGCAGTTTGCATTCACTAAATTGCGATCTCTTGCGGATCTCTTGATAAAATAAGTTTGCGCCAAGTTCTCAAATTGATGGAGCTCGTGTTCGTGCCACTTGCCAGATCTATGGTGTGATGCTGAATAGTTCCATCCTCGAGGAAAATGTCTGTCAGAGCTTTCGAGATGATATAATTCAAGGTAAGTGCGTATCCAACCTGCCACCCCTCAAGCCATTTTGCTCATAACTTTGGCTTACCTCAATATTTTTCAACGTACTGCACTTCACTTTGAAGCTTGTTTCGAGACCTTTCAAATGAGCCAAGGTACGTTAAATTTGGAAATCTACAAAAAAGAGCAAAGCGTGATTTCGTCCCCGTAGGGAGCGGGTTTCGAGTTCCTTGGCACTCCAGAATGCTTAAATAATCATGTGCCAACGTACTGATGACAATTGACAATTAAGAATGAGTGCGCAACAAGGTCTTACTATGCCCATATATAGGATAAGCATATGGTGACAAGTTGAGTTCATCCCCTTAAAAGATGACCTAGGTTTCGTACTTTGCTCATAAAAATGGCCCAGATTTGAATTTTGGAATTCCAAGAAACAGTAGTTTTCGATACACTGTAAAAAGAAATTCTCAAAGTCAGATCACATTCATGCTGAAATTCAGATGGGGCACGATTCGGCAAGTACTCATCCAAAAGTCAGTAAGCTTGTGTCTGAATCCGGATATGAACTGAAAGTAAGTGATGTGCGAGCTTTAACTTTGGAGTTTTCGAGGTAAAACGTCGGATGAGAAATGATTCTGCATCAAACTGATCATTGGACAGTCGAGTGACGGAAATATTTCTCTCCGGTGCTTGGTGTAATTCAACAAGAGATACGCATAACCTCCCTTTCGATAGGACCTCGTCAAGGTATGTTTATCCTGACTAGATTTATTATTATTCTACGTGGAATTAATGGCCATGATCCGAGAGATCGGGGGACAAGAATCAAAATAGCTATCATAGTAAATATAAACTCAAAAATGGAGTGTACGTCGCGTGATTCAATCGCTTTTCTCAAAATCAGCACCGGTTGCTGAAAATCAGACAATTCGACAAAATTGATGTCTGAAAATCAGTTCACATAGAGTGTTAAGTGGAAAAGTCAGCAAGCCTAGTGATCTGACTTTGAGGATTTTTTTTACAGTGTACAAGGGCGGGAAAGTAGCCCCAGATGAAAAAGGTTTGCATAGACCAAGACGGGTGTTGGCGTGCGCAGCCCGTTATGATTGCAGCTCGTAGCAGCACAAGGGCGACTGGACAATTAATAGGGTAAACCATGGCGAAGCCCATCCTGCAGGAGGCCGTGTCTTGGTCAGCGCGTTAGCTGCAGCCAGCGTCCGTCGTATATCCGCCGATGATTGATTCAAGGAGAATGACAGCGGCCCACGATCGGGCACGAATTGGCAGAGCCAACAGTTCTCTCTTCGAGATGGACAGACATCAACTCTGCGTTATTTCCTCTGTAATCCACGATGGAATTCGTCAAATTATTTGATTGCGCGCAATGGCTATGTCCTGCAAAATCTTTGAATGCGATTCTGATTCGACCAAAGCAACGATATTGAATCAAAATTTTACATGTATAAATGAACTGGCTCGTCTCTCGTGGCAATACAAGGGTTAGATATTGCCAAAATATTAGCAACCTGAGGAGATTTCAATGTTCAAATATATTGGAAAATGTATTTCCAATAAATTGGCAATATTTTCCATGTTCACCAAGGGCAATTGGTACGTATGACTCTTCAAAATACTTCAATAATTATTGTAAGAACTCGTCTTTTCGATTGTTGCATGAACTCAATGCATAATATGCAAAGACTATGCATAATCAGCTTTTTGTATAGACTATGCAAAGACTATGCATAATCCTATGCATAGTCTATACATAGCTTAAGCGTAGTCTATGCAAACCTTTTTCACCTGGGTGGTTTCCGCAAATCGAGTGATATTCTCCAGCCAGAGCCGCAGGCGAGGATTGGAATTATCACGACGATGCGCAAACCACCCGCCCGAGTGTCGAACACTTTCTTCCCGTCGTCTGGTCTGGGAAAGAAACTTGAAGAACTCTGCGGGAATGGCACTTTCCCAGGACAGGCGACGGAAAAGAGGGTTTTAAAAGTTTCGGATAGAGGAATCAAATGCGCCGAGAAACGTTGAGATTGGTCGAGCCAAGATTTTTTGGCAGCTCTTTGAAAAAAAAAAATATTCCTCTGGCGCGCAATTACAAAAAAGCGTGCAAAACCACTCATATCTAGCTAGAATACGTAAAAGTCTATTTGGATCAGTCCAAACCACACTGTAAAACATCCCGGAGCCAAACTCCAACCAACTGGTTCAATTCACCACATCAACCAATGGCTGGACAAGGAATTCAACCAACCGAATAGTTGACTTTCGTCCAACTCCTCGGGCGTGAATACACGCCCGAGGAGTTGAGGAAGCATTAGACCCCGGGGTTCACTACTGTGTAAAAAAAAAAAATTCCCACGAGTGTTACGCAAACTGAAAGCAAATTATTTTGACAGTCCTCCGTCACTTATTTCATCAAAGATCTACAGAGAACTCTGAAAACAACTCAATGTCAAAGTTTTGGAAAGTGGAGAGGGCCAGAACATTAAAAGCGCACCCAAATGAGTCGTCCAATGGAAAATTCAATCATCTGGTCGAAAATCTAACCAATTAGTTGAGTGAAATATTCAACCAGTGGTCGAACGATTGATTCGACCGGCTGGTTGAATTTTCAACCACGTGGCTGAATTCTCTTTGCGGGGGTTGACTGGTTTGGTTGAAAGTCGACTCATTTTTTTACAAGGCTCTTTGTTTTTCATCTCTAACATAACACATGAAAAACATTCGCGGGAAGGTCAGGGGATACCTCATCTCGAGATTCGCATATGGTGGCAGATTGGGTTCAGGTGGCAGGTCGGGAACACTTACCTTCGTTGTTGGCGAGGAAGCCGTGTCAAGACGATGCGAAGGAAGCCCGCATGTCGATCGGTCCCTACAAGTACATATTGAAAAGCGCTCGTAATATGCCAAAAAAAGGAAAAAAAACTCGGGCAAGCAAAGATTCGAGCGAATTCGGCATATAGCCGTATGCGGGTGGAGGAGCTCGATCGCGGTCGACGACCCCGTCGCAAGCGCCAACGTTCGGAAGCCGCAAACGCGAAACGGTCTCACCAATCTAAACGTGGGCTCATGATCCGTGTCATCCGAGGTGTCATCTCATGTCGCGGCGGCTCGTGCGCGAATAAGTAACCCTATCACCGCCTATAGGTGATTTGGCGCAGCTCGTACAGGAAAGGCCAGAAGAAAACTCCTCTGAGCGGGTGGATGGGATTACCTCGAGTAACTGCAGGGAGTAGTTACTCCCAGGAGATGATCCGGGACAGGTGCACTAGTTGCGGCTGATTACTTGGGCTGATATCGCGAGCATGGGTGCAACATATCCAGTGCTGTGCTCTGTATACAATGAATAGCTACGGCGGGGCGAAAATCCGCGGGTCCGGCGCGCGTAAATAAAGCCAACCGCGTGAGCTTGCGAGATGCGTATCTGGATTCGCGAAGCCAAAACGTCCGCTAAGTACAATTAGCTCACGGTTACTCTCTCGCAAATCATCCCTCTCGTTTTACTGCCTTGTTTACGCGGGCGCGCGCGACCGAAGGGGCAAAGCTCGCGCGAGCCCGGTTCCCGTATCGGCCCACAATGGCCGCGTCCCGACCGCGCGGCGCAGGTGCTCGCGGCGGGGCTGGCGGCCACGCGAGTAGGTACGCCTCGGTGCGGCACAACAACTCGCGGAGAGCGCCCTGCTGCCATGCACCGCCCCGTTTTCGTTTTTACGGCGCGCAGCTCTCGCTGCCGCTCTGGCGGATAAGCCGCCGCGGCCCGGCCGGAGCACGTCCTGCTGCTCGAGCACCAGACGCCATCCGAGCACCAATTTGCCCAATTCACTGCCCCGTCGCACACTTACTCGTGAGTAGCCACTCGACCAACACTGTGCCGCTCGCAACGACGGCTGCCCCCGCGCGGCTAAAGCTCTCCGCTCATTTGTACTCCGTAGGCTCGCTGCATTTGGACACCGGCTCGATCCAGCCCCGGCCGCGAGCGCGAGCGCGAAAGCCGTATATTGTACCAATCCGAGCCGCCCCAGTCGCGCAAAACAACAACCTAGACTTTAGCTCGAGCTTTAGCTCCGTTCAAGGGCCCCGCGCGAATATCGCCCATTGCGGGCTCGAGCGCCTCGCCCTTGTAACTTGTATACGCACGCTGTCCGATCACGAGCGTGCTTTTAAAACAAGATCCCTCGCTTACTACCGAATGAGAATTTGCCAAATACTTGTATACGCCGGCATCGACGAAAGCCACCCCGACTAGTACTGTATTCTTGACTTGCTGACCCGTGAGATCTCCAAGATAGAGCTTGCGACTCGGCTGCCCTTTGCAAGCTGAGATACTAACGGAAACAACACTGGAAAAAATTAGGTGACTTTCAACCAAAACATTCAACCCCTGGGTCGAAAATACGTCCACGTGGTTGAAAATTCAACCACGAGGTTGAATCGAACATTCAACCCTTGGTTGAATAAAATATTCAGCGAGGTGGATAAATCTCAACCTCGTGATTGGATTGTCATCCCGGGGGTTGAATTTTCTATGGCATAGCACTCGTGGAAAGTCTTTTTTCGCTCAATAATGACCCCCTGGATCTAATGCTTCCTCAAACCAGGTTGAATCGCAACCGGCTTATTGACTTTCAACCACTGTCTGAAAAAATCTTCCACTAGTGGTTGATTGAAAGCTTCAACCATTTGTTTAATTTCTTTATCCAACCTCTAATTGATGTGGAAACTTCAACCTTAGTTGATTGATTTCTTTGCCCAGTCACTGGTTTATGTGGGACCATCAACCACTTGATTGAATAAGTTTGGGTCCGAGATTATTCACAGTGAACTCTTTGTGTATTTCTCAATTCATAAATGAAAGATCTCTAAGGTTTTGGATAACCATACCTAAATTGGTGAGTGGAATTTGGGAGTCCAACTTTTCAGGGAAGGTTCATTATGCCTCAAAAACAAAGGTACTTACGTATATTCGTCGACTGCGGATAGTGAGACTATCACGCAAATGCATCGTGAACTCGATTGCGAACGGCTCACGACCCCAAAGTCCTTACTCACCCCCTAACTACAAGCATCGACAGGTTCTGAATGCTGGTCTCTTCCTTAGCAAGAAAACTGTAATTGTAGTCACTCACATTTTTTTCGTCGATTACTTTAGCTAAGGTACATTGGTCTAAGAAATATTCAATTTCAGAGAATAAATGACATTTTAACACTCAATCTCGGGAGAAAATAAAAAGCCCTATTTCAAAGAGTTAGCGTAAAAATGCTCGTATAAGGGTCTCGTCTCAGAAAGGTAAGGCTAAACGAACCCTATCTCGGCGATTTCGCGTAAAAAAGCTCTGCCTCAGAAAAGCGGGGGGAGTTTAGCGTGGAAAAGTCATGTCTCGGAAGGTTTCATCGATCAACCTTGTAAGCGTTCAATTTTTGCACGTGGCAATGCCTTTATCGTCAAGAAAGATACCGGTCCTCACTGGATCATAAACCGTCTCCCCGTATCTTAATTTTCCATATTCAATTTTAATACTATCAATTTCATTATTAATAGATATTATACTGCGATCATTGATCCATGGACTCCCGTTCTGATTAATAATATCTGTTATACATAATATCTATCAATAATATACTGTAAAAAGGTGGTTGGAAATGCAAATTGCAAAATGCAAACTGGTCGAATATTCAACCAGTGGTTGGAAATTTCTTCCAACAATTGGTTGAAGTTTTTTTGTCAATCATTGGTTGAATTTTCAACCACTGGTTGAAATTTTAGTTACAAGGGTGACGTTTCATCCCGGTGTTTGGATAGTTATCGAGGGCGGGAAAAGTAAAACTCATATAGCGCTGGATGGAGTCGGGACAAGTTTTCTAAAGCCCCCGAATTAAAAACAAAAAATACCGCGGGACTGATAAAACTTCAACCGGTGGTTGAAAATTCAACCAGTGGTCGGGCAAAAAAAACTCAACCAGTGGTTGAAAATTAAGTACAACCACTCTTTGGATTTTTTTTTCAACCACTGGATCAATTTTGGCCCTCAACCAGTGGTTGAAGTTTTTGACCGAAATTTTTTTAAGTTACAGTTCTTTTAAGTATTCACGGACTCACAAATGGGAAGGAGGCGGGATCCGACGAGACATTTCCGATAGATAGGGGGGTCTTTCTGAACGGAAAGGGCGTGCAGAAATTGAGCGCGGACAAAATTGGTCGATCAACCGCCTCGAAACAGTTTTTAACTAGGACTTCGTGAGCTTTTTAGGCAAATTTTCTAGTAGCGATTTTTTTTTCTCAAATCTGAGATTACCTTTTTGAGCTGGTTTCTGAGAAAGGTCTATTTTCTCCTG
Organism: Eretmocerus eremicus; assembly: GCA_030522705.1. Classification (NCBI taxonomy): domain Eukaryota; kingdom Metazoa; phylum Arthropoda; class Insecta; order Hymenoptera; family Aphelinidae; genus Eretmocerus; species Eretmocerus eremicus. Next base: position 2,466 of record JAPYYZ010007203.1, on the reverse strand, counting down.
AATCGGGGTAGGACTGTGGATTTTCTTACAAATCGAGATAGAGCTTTCTAATTCTCATAAATCGATTTTCAATTGTTTATAAAAAGACTATCACTGATCAGAAAATTTTCGAGTACCATCGGGTTGCGGCGCCAACAGTGTATTTTCATCTCAATTTTGACAAAATGTATGACATTCGTGAATTCTTGCAAAGAACACCATGCCTAAGCGGATGGCTGCACACAAAATTCATCTTTGTATTCTTCAAAAATGGATAAACATACGTCGTTTAGAGCAACCCTAAACTACTTTTGTTCTCCCTGTATCTTCCGCGGCATTCTGTGCGTAAAAGTTTACTTGGCGCACAGTTTTGCAGCTCTCATACACAGATTGTCAAAAATATAGGTCGATATACGGGCGTGGAACCTATTTTTCACATCCTCGTGATGACTCCGAAACCTATCACTCGGGCGCGAAAAACAGGTTTTTATGCTCCTGTATCGAAGTATACTAATGGATGAATGAGTTTCTCAACTGTGAGTAATCAAGTTGATTTCAACTTGCAAAAAGTGTCTTGAGGGTAGATTTGGAATATCGGCAAGTTTGACTTACTCTTACTCTCGGAAAATCTATAGGTACGATTCGTATATAAGATCGTTTTCCACGCGCGTAAAGTTGAGCACGAAAAGAAAGAAAAGAATTAAAAGGGCTCTGTGTCAATGGAATGGAATCGTTCATCGAACTGGAGATTTCATTCTGAGCCCGAAGAATTTTTTCCGTCTTATTTGCGATGTTTGGTGAATGAAATGCATCATCCTACATGATTCGCTTGTGCTGGCACTAAGCACGCGCTGATGGTATTTGCGTCTGTCTCGAGGATGAGCCCGCTCCACAATCAAACATAATGCCCTCGAGCGCGAGAAGGCTAAGCGGGACTGGGCTTACTTATATTATACGCGCGCTACTCGTCGCGGCGAGTCGGGCGAGGCGTTGACGCTTGACGCCCGCTGCCGATGCAGCCGCGACCGCCGATTGTTTCAAATATGCATAATAAATAAAGTGGCCTTCGAGGCTGTATTTACTCGAGGAGCGCCCGCAAAACAGCCAAGTCAGCCCGAGCTCCGCGAGCCGCCGGCCTCCTAATTCCCTAATGACCAACTTTATTGCCCCGCGTGCTCGCGCCCTTCTCGCGCCCTTCCGCCACCTTTCATCGCCGCGTCTCAAACAGCGCCACTTCTTCACTGCGGCCCACTTTGTCCTCGGACAAGTTTTATTTCGCTTCAATATCCACTAATAGACTTTACGTGCCGAAAAACCGCACTAGCGGATCAAGCTACTCGCGTCGATCGAAAATTTACTGCTCCGGCAACTTTTGACTTTTGAGCCGAGCTCTTTTCAATCATCACAACTGCGCCCTCGCTCGGCCCTCAGTCCCTCACCCACGGACAAACGGATGGCATTCGTCCGCTCGAGCAGTCGTCGCTTTGCAAGGACCGCCAGATACTCGATTCAGCTCGTTGCGAGACAATGAGGGGGTGCACAAGCAGATCTGAATACCTAATTGATTCGATTAGAGATTACTTTGAAACGATACCTCGTCGAGTTAGAAACTTCGCATTCCTGATTTTTTCGGGAGCCTTACTTTTTGCACAATTTGCTCAGTGCGATCTACAACTTGTCAGCGCTGAGATCTTGTTTGACTCTTGAGAATTTTTACTATCGCTCGATGGTCTTAACGAAGCTCATTCAACTCGTCATTCAAAAACTTGTGGACAATTAGCATAATTGAAAATCAAATGATTTAAATTTCCTATGCAGAAAATACTTCGAATGACAGGAAAATTTAAAAAGCTTTACACTCACCAATGACTTTTTTATCTGACAAAGCCCTAATGACAATACTTGGTCACACTTCATAAGTATTCTCTTATCGAGCATTTTCATTACTTTGAAAAACTTAAAACTCGCTTTGAAATTGTTTCAATAGGAGAACTGGGAAAAAAGGATCAGATAAGAGAAAGTTCTGTTGAGAGTAGAAGTTTTGAGAGTGATGCAGCAAAAAATCGGATAGCTAACTTGGTTGAGGAACGCCATCTACATGGATTGCTCACTCCAAATGAATTCGATGCTAATTTTCGAGTTTAGAAGTATCGAAAAAAGATACGTAAATAGCGAAAATTTTTTGAATGTATGGTATTCATTATTATCTTAGATTTTCATATGGATCACTAAATAAGTACCATGGATGAGTGATTCGAGCGGGAATTGACTTGAGTAGCGAAAAAGCTCATTGTGAAACTACACAAGCTGTGAGAAGGTGAAAGTTGTTGCTCGATGTGAGCAGGCTCGGAACTTGATCAGCATCATCTGCCCCAAACAAAGTGGCGGCAATTTCTTCCAAAGCGCTGATAATATTCTCACAGAATTCTTTATTGTGCAGCCAAGTTACGAATTCCTGTGATGGGGATATTGGTTCACCTCAGTTTA
>JAPYYZ010007196.1:0-12056 GCA_030522705.1 Eretmocerus eremicus | reverse complement strand
CCTCCCTCGCTACTTGTCCGAGGTTTTCTTCCATTTGCATAACCTGAACTTAGCACCCGCTCCAGCAGGCGCTCAGAACTGCGAAAATCGTCGGGTGCGGAAGCACCTGCCAGAGCGCCCGCTGCAGCGCCCGCCGGAGCCCCTGCTCCAGCACCCGCATATTTTCAGGCGGGCGATAGTCCTCAAACCTTACGCAGAATTAAAGACCTCGTCACTGTAATCGATGATTCTTTGACCAACCCAACTAGTGAACAATAAATACATATCAAAGCCAAATATGATGAGTCCAATTGCAAATTTCTTCATCGGCGTGGAATCTACATGAGTTTCCTTGAATAATCCATTAAATTTATGAGGCTTATGAAATTTATCCATGCTTCACGCAACATGAAAGTATACGACGTGTATCGTGACTTACGTAAAAACATAGCGCCGATATCTGAACAACGCTGATGCCCTGAGAAATCAACATTATCATGTTGAGACTTTTTTCCAATCCAGAAAAATATCTGAAAATGTGAATATGATCGAGGGAACTATGAATAATATTTGTCTAGGATCAAAGATGTCTATTTCGAACCGGAGGCTTTGATTGTGTAGAATTATCGCAGAACAAAGAGCATTTTTTTGCGTCTGAGGTCCCATGTTGAATGAATTGGGAGGAGTATTTGATGAGCTCTTTCCATATTCCGTAAGAGTTTCCAATCTGTAACTATCTCAACAAAAATAATTGATTGAGGGGAAGGAGGGGGGATTTATTCCTTCGATTACGTAAGCATACTGATAAGTGTAAAAAATATCGATTTTGGAGGGTCACCGTCGAATTTCAAGATTTCGATAGAATCAACCGTTTTGTATCATGTAATTTATTCTAATCTTTACTTGTCAAGTTCGAGACTTCAATATATGATCGGATCAACTGCATTGCGTTCCGGCATTCACAGTATCTCTGCACCCATAAATGATACCCATAAAGAAGATTCAAGATAGACTAATGTATAAAGAGTTTGTCGTTTGTAAACATTCGAATTTTTATAAAAATCGTAATCATGACCAAAACTCGGATCAAAAGGAATCAATTCAGTGCTGGGAGTTCTCTTGTACGGATGGATAAATTGTTTGCACTATTTTCTTACAGCTTACACATTTTGTATATACCTTGTGATGGCGAATAATCCACAATCAAACTGCGTTAAACTGATGATTAGACTGTCGAGAGCAGCCATCACTAAAATCCAGGAAAGAGTCACTAGACTCGTATGTATGGAAGCGAACAGGATATAATCCTCTTGTTTAAAGAAGATGTACTCGAAATGAAAGAAGATCAATTTTGGCTCTATAGGAATGGCTGGTAGGATAATCACTGACAGCCATGCATTGAGAAGATACACTAGAAGAGGAAATACTTTTTCAGAAATCGGTATCTTCATACTTCATGGTTGAGAAAATGAATTATAACAACAGAATTCGTAGAATTGATTTCCAAATCATAATTCCCATGATTGACCAGGATGAGGAGCGCTTGGGAGTTAGGAAAATGGGTGAGTGTTCTCAACATTGTGAAGACTTGACACAATTCTATTCAACACTCAACGACTCGTTCTTTTTTTGCGCGAATGATTGTTCGGAACGTTGTTGTATTCGATATTATACGCGGACAGAATTTCTGCATAAAAATTACGAGACGAGTTGAGGAAAAATACCCCTACATAGAGGTAAAGCTCGGACGCGCCGTCAGATGGCGGTCGTTTCTACCCGCATGTAGGGGTAATTGTTCATCGGACCAGGTATGATTTTTCTTACTAAAGCCGGTCAATTTTGCCATCTTCTGCATCGCGATGCGACGTAGGAGGATAAAAGTTCTCCAAACCGGGGTTGTTTTTTACCCTAAAAGCTCATCGAGTCCCTACGATGAAGCAGTTGTACACAATGTGCTTCAGAAAAGAATATTGACTCGATGGATATAAACGAAAGATGATAATCTATTCAGCTCCCCGTGAAGATGATCTTAAGAAGTTATGGGTTGCCAGCAACAGCTCAATGGCAGAGTTTAATTGGAAAATCATCCCTTGGAGGAGCAATCAAAATAATGCGAGCTAGAGTGATCAGTAATTTTGCGATGTGAAAAATCGGGGTGGGACGATGGATGATGATTCCAATCCGAAATTGTCAATCGTAGACGGTACCGGTCTACCGGTATATATATATATATATATAATCGTTGTTCATTTTGATAAAGAACTATTATGTATATTGTAGTTATTTGATATGAGATTGATTAAAGTTGTGTAGTTGTGGAGCGAATACCGGAATAAGCTGTTCCAAGTTTGCTCCCCAGCTTGATAAACTGCAGAAGAATCTCCTGTTCCTTTGGATGCACCATTTGACAGTATTCTATGGATTGCTCATACAGAGCTCTGATCTACTGAAACGACGGGAGTACATTAATATCTATAGAATGTTGTATCGCTGTACTTCCAACAAGCACTGACATGTACTCGTTATTCTTACTTTCCATCAAGTATCCCACCTAACTTTTTCATTCTACTATAGTTTCAGACTTGAGTCAGTCCAAAAGAGAATCTTAAGAGCAAACTTCATCCCACATTCTAGCAGAAAGTCAAGTTGCCCATTTTTGCCAGAACTCTAGGTTTTCTTCTCAAGTGACTTATATATGCACCTCATCTCATATGAATGTTTGTTAGATTTCATCAAAATTCAGGTCAGAAGCCCCGCGACGGTTGGCATGTATCATTTTACTCAGGACAAAACCTAGTCCAGATGTCCAATATGGATCAGAGGAACACGAAAATCGAAACGGCAGTAAGCTTGAGTGGGCCCGGCGACAGATTAGATTGTCCAAACATGTGGAACATATCAATGTCCTCAACCAATGTTATAAACAATAAACGTTCGAGTTCCCCTTAGTTTGGATGAGAATAGGTTGGATAGTTCGAATCGGCATACTTCTACAGCGATCCGAAAAACCTCCTATACTAGATCAAAAATGTCACTTTTGGGGTTTTTTAAAAACTCACTTCTTATAGTCTGGAGATTCATACTCTAGCAGTCTTCATTTTGATCTTCACGAATATCAACATGGCAGTTTGCTCCCTCGCCGGCCCCACTTAAACTTACTTCCGTTCCGATTTTCGTGTTTTTCCGGTCCATATTGACCACCTGAACTAGATTTCGTCTTGAGTAAAATGATACATGCCTACCGTCGCGGGGCCTCCGGCCCAAAATGAGTCGGGACATATTCAAGCTCGATCTCTCATTACAGCTAAGTTATTGCAGATTACAAGGAAGTGGGATTGAACTCTATAACGTTAAATGCAATTCACGTGTCATAGCGGAAAGTATTATCAAGTAAACTGTGTGATGGCCATTGGATGAATTTCACCACAAAAAATCTCTGCGAAGCACAAAAATTCATCACAAAATATCAGCATTCGCGATCGATGGATTCACATTGTACAAGACCGACCCTTTACCCGTTGGATGTTCTTGCTTGATGATTTTTACGAGCGAACAGTTTGCTTACTAGGGCGCGTAATAATTTTACACATACCATCTGAATATGAGTATTTTGAGCAAAGTATACATAAGGGAAGTGTACCCAAATTCGCCACCCTGAGCATAGTTTGCTTATAATTTCCGTCCACATCTTTCTACTCTGCTGAAAATAATTTCCTGGGATCCTAGTGGGATTCCAGTGAGAGACTGGGACCGCCGTAAGGCCTCCATGGGACCTCGTGATATGGGGCTCTAGGTGCCAAGGGACCTCATAGGACGACGTGGGACTTCATGGGACCTCATGGGAAGCCTATGCGACCCATGGAACCATCCTGAGACCATCCTGAGACCATCCTGGGACCTCCATGGAACTTCGTGATATGAGGCTGTACGTACCAAAGGACCTCGAGAGACGTCGTGGGATCTCATGGGTTCTCATGAAAAGCCCATGGGATTCATGGGAAACCCACGGGACCATCCTGGGACCTCCTGGGACCTCCACGGGAGCTCGTGAAATATGTCTGAAAGTACCGAAGGACCTCATGGGACGTCGTGGGACTTCATGGGACCTCATGGGAAGCCCATGCGACCCATGGAACCATCCTGAGACCATCCTGAGACCATCGTGGGACCTCCATGGAACTTCGTGATATGAGGCTGTACGTACCAAAGGACCTCGAGAGACGTTGTGGGACCTCATGGGTTCTCATGAAAAGCCCATGGGATTCATGGGAAACCCACAGGACCATCCTGGGACCTCCTGGGACCTCCACGGGAGCTCGTGAAATAGGTCTCTACGTACCGAATGACCTCATGGGACGTCGTGGGACATCATGGAAACTCAGGGGAAGCCCATGGATCCCATGGATTTCCACGAGGTCCCATTGGGTCCCACGACAATCCATCAGGTCCTTTGTTACGTAGAGAGCCATATCACGAGGTCCCAGGAGGTCCCACGATGGTCCCATGGGTCCCATGGGCTTTCCATGAGGTCTCATGAGGTCCCACGACGTCCCTTGAGGTCCTTTGGTACGTAGAGCCCCATTTCACGAGGTCCCATGGAGGTCCCAGGAGGTCCCAGGAGGTCTCAGGATGGTCCCATGGGTTTCCCATGGGGTCCCATGAGATCCCACGTTAACCCATGAGGTACTTTGGTACGTAGAAACCCATATCACGAGGTCCCAGGAGGTTCCAGGATGGACCCATGGCTTTCCCATGGGTTCCATGGGCTTCCTATGAGGTCCCATGAGGTCCCACGACGTCCCATGAAGTCGTTCGGTACGTAGAGACCCATATCACGAGGTCCCATGAAGGTCCCAGGAGGTCCCAGGATGGTCCTATGGGTTTCCCATGAATCCCATGGGCTTCTCATGAGGTCCCATGAGGCCCCACGACGTCTCTCGAGGTCCTTTGGTACGTACAGCCCCATATCACGAAGTTCCATGGAGTCCCAGGATGGTCCCAGGATGGTTCCATGGGTCCCATAGGTTTCTCATGAGTCCCATGAGGTCCCACGTCAACCTAAAGGTCCCTTGGCACCTAGAGCCCCATATCACGAGGTCCCAAGGAGGCCCTACAGTGGTCCCATGGGCGTCCCAGGGCGGTCCCAGTCCCTCACTGGGATTCCAGGAAATCATTTTCAGCAGGGTAACGTACCCCTTTTAACGTAGCTCATTTAAAAGATTGTTCCATGACCTACAAAATTAGTTAAGGTAATACATACGAATTTATTGATTTGAAATCGACTTGTCACTACCTTACGAAAGAGTGGTTTTTTTTTGCTGAGATTCGAGAGGGTGTACCCAATTTCATCACCCCTACGAATTATTGTGTCAGGCATCACAAAAGATTTCGCGCCCCATCGTTATTTCATAAACAGGGCCTCAAGACGAGTCAGAGTGTATGAAAAGAGAGCAAATGCAAGTATGTGCTGTATTAGGTCCAACCTAAGGGTCGGAGGACCTAGTTATTGCGATTCTGTGAAAAAACGCGATTTCTTGCATCTTGCAAGGCCAAATGTGGCCGTTGAGGATCAAATTCGACTGTTTTCTCTAAATTGAGTCTCAATAGAAGTTAGTTCGAATATATATTGACGTATAGATTGTTTGCCAGCGTGGAATTTAATTTATTAGGGTCTTTCCATGAGATTAAGGGGGAGGGGGATTTGGGTATACCCTAATCGCTTACTTTTCCACGTAAACTAATCTCTGGATTTTGCACATAAAATCGGTCAAAACCAAATTTTTCGATTTGTGAAGAAGAATTTTGAATTTATTCAGCCAAGAAATCAGGTGAACTAAGGCACGATCAGACTGGCCGAGTCTTTCTTCAGCGCAGCTTGTACCCAATTTTAAAAAATGGCAACGAATTTTGATCAATACTCTAAAAAATCGGTTTTCTGGATCCCACAAACGCAAAAATGATTCTCGTATGGTCCAAATCACTTTGTTTCTATTATTTCAGGGAAATTTGCGACAAGATCTGTGAGCGTGCATTTCCGAGATCACAGGGCTAGCAAAATTGAGCATCATGGCGAACATGGGTACCCTCACTTGAGAAACAGATTAAACGCAGAAATTTTTGTGCATGAAATAAATATCTGGAAAACTTTGGATTCATCTCGTAAGATTGTCTAATTGAAGGAAACATATACAATCCGAACTCACCTCAGGGATTTTCACATATGTTGCCAAATACCTCCCTGTACAACTGAGATTCAAGAGCATCGTAAACAGGCACTCAATTGTGAATTCTGGATTTTGCTTCCCATTGCGAACAACGACTGAAAGCTATAGGTTTGAAAAGTTTGGTCAATATTCCAAACCTCATCCTTTTTTCAATTGCAAGTTGAGTGCCAATTGTAACTAGGAAAGAAAAAAAAAAAAAAGGAAAGAGGCCCAACGATCAGTGATGACACAATATTTACATTATGGATCCTATGTTTAAAACCATGGCGACTAAGGTTAGTCAAGATATAGTGCACGTGCTTGTCAAAAGAAGTTGTACATCTGCTCATGCAATATAGGGGATATCTCATGATTGGGACCTACTCTCAGTGAGGCAAGAGTCTGGATGACAACACCTCAAACAGAATTCATAGTCAGTGTAGGTTTCTGTGAGTGAGGGTTCTGTTTGGGGGCCGCCGTCATCTTTTCTTTACGTGACAGGCTCAGAAAAGGTATCATATTGGTGACTAGGAAAGTTCAAGCTTTGCATTTCACTCTGAGATGGGTTCGCATCATGCTAAAGAACTGTGCAGAATGCAATCGAGCCAACTGTTCCTTGTACTGAGACGATATTTTCTGTCGGTAGTTTCACATATCCTACCTGAGATATGAAGAATGACAATGCTAGGGTACAGTAAATCATACAGCTCAATTTTCTCCTTAGGAGAGATTGGTACGGCCACAGTCCTAGTAATTTCAAGAATAGTGCAGCGTGTTTGAAGTGTTCTTCAAAATTGATCTTGCTCGACCCTTTCTGGAAAGTTCGTGAACAGATAGTTAATAGCTGTATCGATCAAGTCTCATAATCAAGAAAGGCTGTGATCATCCTTGTGGTATAGAGTAAAAAGACAGGGATTTGGGCTTTTCCTTGACCGACCTTAGATAACGAGTTTTGATATGAAGGCCTTCCCATGAGAGACTCATCGAATGTTTCCGGGACATTAATATCTGGAGGTATTCACTGAACAGAAAACCATCAAACTTTGAACGCATCTTTTCCATTCATTCCAGTGTGCATATCTCCATTTTTGATGAAAGGTTTATGCAGAACCCGAGATTGATTCGAAACTGATTCTGACTTTTGCTCAACTTCGTTTATTTCATCATCGAGGCTGGAATTTCAATCTCGTCTAGCTTCTCTATCCGAGTCATCATATGAATATGGTGAATTTTATTTTGTATTACATTACATGGAGTGAACTTATCGTTCATACGAGCTCACCTACCGAGCTCAGGCGGCGGCCACCACAGTTTGGATTAATTTCTCCAAACTATGGACCTCCGCGGTGCCACTCTTATATATGCCCATTACATCGGAGGTTTTTTTGAAAAGGGATCCAGATGAGAAAAAATGACCTTCCCTGACCGAGATTTGAACTCGGATCTCCGGATTACTAGTCCGACGCCCTGCCAACTGGACCATCGCGGAGATACACGAGCTCTCTCAATATCCCTTTTCCCTCAATATCCCTCTCTCAATCTGTATCCCTTCTCAAAAAATCCTCCGATGTAGAAGCCATATATAAAAGTGGCACCGCGGAGGTCCATAGTTTGGAGAAATTAATTCAAACCGTTGTGACCGCCGCCTGAGCGCGGTAGGTGAGCTCGTATGAACGATAAATTCACTTCATGTAATTTAATCACCAACGAGCAAAAGAGTCAAAATGATTTCGATGGGTTCCTACTCATTGATATCAGTTAATATAAATTTACATTGGTCATGGTTTCAAAATTGACCACGAAAAAGAAAATCGATGCAGATGAGAGAGAATGCCTTCTTGATTGAGAGAGCTCGTGCATCTCCCCGATGGTCCGATTGGCAGGCGTCGGTCTAGTAATCCGGAGATCCGAGTTCAAATCTCGGTCAGGGGAGTCATTTTTCCTCATCTGTATCCCTTTTCAAAAAATCCTCCGATGTAGAGGCCATATATAAAAGTGGCACCGCGGAGGTCCATAGTTTGGAGAAGTTAATTCAAACTGTGGTGGCCGCCGCCTTAGCGCGGTAGGTGAGCTCGTATGAACGATAAATTCACTTTATGTAATTTAATCACCAACGAACAATACAGTCGAAATGATTTCGATGGGTTCCTACTCATCGATATCAGTTAATATAAATTTTTGTTTGTGTTATTACGGAAATTATAGTCTACTGGAAACGAGGGTTTTCATGACAATTGAAGTCACAATTTTGGCTCATATTCAATTATCGCGTTTAATCCCCTATCCTATTGGGCTCGTAAATTCGCGAGAGTGTGTTACGCTCGTGCGTCGTCTTCGTGATGGTGTCGAGATCGCAAGAAGCTCCTCTCGCGGCAGCGCGTCGGAAGCGGTTTCACGGGCATCCTGCCGTTTTCGCTCGGTCGGTATGGCGCGGGATCCTATTGGGCAAAAGTCGATCTCGAAAAGTCGACGCGTCCGTTCCAACTCGAACATCAGCTGATCCCGTTCGTGTGCCTATCTCGCAGATTTGCGAGAGTGTGTTACGCTCGTGCATCGTCTTCGTGATGGTGTCAAGATCGCAAGAAGCTCAGATCGCAAGAAGCTCCTCTCGCGGCAGCGCGTCGGAAGCGGTTCCACGGGCATCCTGCCCTTGTCGCTCAGTCGGTATGGCGAGGGAATTCGAAAAGTGTCTCAAGCGCGCGGAGCGCGCTTATCGCAAGGTTTTCCGTGAATCTCAAAATTGAGATACCTGCTGTCAAGATAACGCTTGCGCGTCGATTCTACGAGAATTCTGCCATTGCTGCTCTGGCAGTATGGCGCAAGGTCCTTATCGTCACAGGCGCGGGGAGCACGCTTGTCACAAGGTTTTGTTCGTAAATTCCAAAATTGAGATGCCCGTTATGAAGATAAAACATCTGCGCGCTCGCGCGCGTGTGAGATCCTAGTCCTAATATGAACCTACAGCTCCGAGATATCGATATACTGCATTTTGTTCCACTCTGTTTTCGGTGTGAATGAGATCGTGCATATGTATTTGTCGAGAGACGCATTGTGTTATCGCTTCCAGATATTACAGATACCTGCGTAATCGACAGCTGTATTGAACTCTATAAAGGGTTATTGACAAGGGTCATTCACATTTACATCTTGAACACATCCACGCGCAGCGGCGCGCATTATTAAGTCTAGTATACTATTATTTTGCAACTTACCTGATGGACGCGTTTGTCCTTCATCATAGAACTGTTTTCAAATATGTTTTCAAGAGATTGTTGAGAATGGACAGAGAAACGCGCTATCAACTGTCACTTGCTTCGGAGTCCTCTAAAGGATTCCTCTAAACTAAAAAGAATAAAGATAGGAAAAATCATAATGTGAAATAAATTTCCAGAGATTTAGGGAGAGATCCATGCAATTAATTAATTTTGAAAGACAGATCCTATCTAATATCTCGTTACTCGAGATTGAAAGTACGCCAAAGCTCTACTCTAACGACATTCATGATAAATTCATTTAAGATAAAGCTATAATATATTTCGAAAATGTAGCTCCAGACGGCTATGCGTATTGGTGAAATGCACCACTGTGTAAAATTTTACAGCGATCCGCGGAAAGCTCTTGGGGTAATTTCAATTGTAGTGTAACTAAAGTACACTTGCACCATAATTGAAATTTCTCCAAGAGCTTCCCACGGATCACTCCAAAATTTTACACAGCGCTGCATTTCATCACTACGCATAGCCGCCTGGAGCAACATTTTCGAAATATTGTATAGCTCCATTTGAAAAAAATTATGATCAATGTTGGTAAAGTAGAGCTTTGACATGTCCTTAGAGGGTAGAGAATGCACTAGAAGGCTTTTTCCCTTCAATAGCGGAACAGACTTTCCATTGCTTCTATATGATATAATATTATATCATAAAAAACGATAATCAACTATTATGAGGTAAAAAACTGAACTTGAGTGAAGAAGAAAGTAAAAAAATCCGTAAAGAGAGTGTAAAAATGATGAATATTTCGTCAGAGAGTAGTGCGCCTTACTATATATGTACACGCTTGATCGAAATCAGACCTAGTACACATTATTTCGGAATCGGAAATGTAAGAGCAACAGGGAGAGATATTACAGAAATACCCCTGTTTACCCTGACGTTCTAACGCGAAGAGGTTTTCAGATGTGGATCACGGATTTGCTTGAAACTATGGGAATCTTTTCCTTTTAGCACCAAAATACGGTAGCCAAAGTTACAGAGTCCAACGCCTAAACGTTTTTGAGATATCCGTCGAAACATTAGCACTACCTATAGATTTACGCCCACGTTTCAAGTGATATATATAGATATACTGGGAATTCTAATGTCATCGGCTGTAACTCCGAAACGCTTAAGCGTTGGCAAGAAGGGCGTTCAGATATAATCTTTTGACACCAGAAGTAGACGATTTCCAAAGTTTCAGTGACATCCAAGAACCGCACCTGAAGACCTACTCTTGTAAGTTTGATTCTCTACGCAACGAAAACATCAGAAACTTATGAATACTTGTATTTCAGATATTTCAAGTCAGTTGCAAATGAAGAGGTTGTGGAGTATGCAAAATACTATTTCCTATTTTCATTGCACACTAACCTATAAAGTGGAAGTAAAATTTGAAGTAGATTTATTGAGACAGTTTCCGCAAGCCAAGATCGGAAGTGGCGAAAGAGAATGAGAGAAAAATAGCTTTGAAATTTTAGAGAACATAATGTATGAATTAGAAGAAATTGTTCTATCCTTCAATTTTCTAGATCATATTCCGTGAATAACTCCACTTTATAAAGTAAACATATAAATTTCGGAATATACCATAGCTACGGCCATGAGGGTTTTGCCAAAGTTCAAGCCAATCTTCAACAAAATTAGGACATGATTATTCATGGATCCAGGATCATTTCGAGCTTCACGTTTTGTTCTTGGCCCATTTACTTTCTATTGTTTGAGAAATATTTTGCATCACTCGTGTACATACCTTCCAGAGTATACATATGTTAGGGATTTTTGCAATAAAAGTTGATATTTTCGCAGACTGCTCAAGTTTGATCAGTTTAATTAGGGCTTACCATAAACCATAACGTAACCACTTCAGGTGGAGGGGAGTTTGACCTGTGAACAGTCAACAGATAGGCAGAATGGGTCAAAACTGGTTACCGGCGGGGGGGGGGAGGGGGTGTAAATCCTGAAAATCGGGTTACGTGGTTCATGGATGAGCCCCATTCTAGACCTATTATCGGCTGTTCTGCACATAAGTCGTCAAGACGAGACAAAGACTAATTCCTCACTCTCGTGTCGACTGAAGATGACTCTCCACTAAGGACCACCTGAATCAGCGAGAGAGCTTATCGTAAACATGAACACATGAGAGTTAATCACATTAGGCTTCACCAATGATGATTAGTAATCGCTTATGATGTCGACTCCACTAGACCAGAGGAAAACATAAGCGTATCATGAAGATAATTTTTTTTTTTGTGTAAAATCAAATAACACTTAGGTAGTTGCTAAAAGTATAACATGCACGACAATCGCAATTGGCAATCCCTCCCTGCTAAGAAGGAGCTGTCTTGAATCCTATTTAACCTGTAATGCGACAACCTGCGCCACAACCGGATCTTTGGCGAAGCTTCCGGATGCCCATCAGCTGTTTGCTCGAACGCTCGGCGGGGCTCCACTGCCGTGCATCACAAAAATCTACAGATCTCCATTTTTGGCGAAAATGAGATTTTGGTATCATTCGACGCGGATTAAAAAACTGCGTCCGATGGTCGTGACCAAATTTCAAATCTCGATTAATTGTTTAAATAATGGTGGATACGAGTTTTTGAAGAATCTGGATGTGAAA
>JAPYYZ010007190.1:0-23408 GCA_030522705.1 Eretmocerus eremicus | reverse complement strand
CCTCACTCGTTCGAGTCCGTGCTTGAATCTCAGCTATTTGCATTGTTCCCTTGGATTTTAGAATTTACAGCTCGCATTGTCTCGTGGTTCGCGTAGCGCGAAATTCGACTGCCATCTGCGGGTGAACTACCTCGTTTCTCCGCAGCAGCGTACCCGACCTTGATTTTATATTCTTTCCCCCGGAGGTCTTGGCAAACGCCATTCGTCTCGGGCGAACCCTTGAACTACGTCATCCCGAGGCTCACCCTTACCATGACCTCGGTGCGTCTCTAGGCCCCATATTGAGCGTACGTATCCTCCACCTTCGCCTTCGAATCGTCTTTCGCTCACGGACCCTCCCGTGGCTCACTCACCTTGTGCTTCATAGAGTCTCCAGCTCAACTATGTATCGTCTACGCTATTTGATACTCTCCACATGCAGGCTGCGGATTATTTGCTAGGAAACCTCTCTGGTGGTAACTTCCGCGAGATCCCGTGTCAGCGTTCGAGGAGAGCTTCTCAATCTTTCGTGGAATTTTAAATTTCTTCAGATTATTGGAGTAATATCTTTTTGGTACATGATGTGACTGGACGAGGATCTTGGATCGAATAAAAAACGAGGGCATGGATTGACCGATGCGAATTTTAATATTTAGTGAGTGGGAGTCTAAAAGGAAGTCATTGTAAGCGATTGTAGAATGAGCTGAATAATTCAGGGAGCGGGGAAATCTGGACAACAATCCTTTTACTTGTTGATATCATATTGAAATGTAGAAGAAACCACGTACATTTGAGAACTTTCATTGGCCTTCCATGTAAGATTCATGATCAAATAAAAGTTCATTTTGAGCCTTTTTTGGCCTATTTTAAGGTTTTTATATTCTGGTCCAAAGCCTATTTCTTTGCCCACACCACATTGTTTCGTCAAATCTGGTTTTCGGAGAAGAAATTTTTTTGAAATAAAACCATGAGCAATGAGTAATGAGGAAATCGAGTAAAGATGTCTAGTAAATATTACGGTATACCTCTCGGAGATGAATCTTAGCGAGTATTGACTCATCCTCGAGTAGATCTAACTCCAATCAGAAAAATAATAATTGACTATTATCGATAGCTACACTATGAATCTCTCTACAATGTGACTTTTTTGTAAGTAGTATAATCATTTTTATAATTGGATCCAAATTGACTCGAATGAGTCCCAAAAGAAATTAATAAAATCTGTTTGTAGCGATCATTTTGCAAAACTTATTCATTTTCAAAAGAATACGCGCCGGAATAACCAGTAACGTCGAAAATGACTTATAAAATGACCTACAGCCGAGAGAGGCTCACAATTCCAGATCATGGATTGATCTGAGAACTTGGAGTCTCCTTTTAGTACAAAAAAAAAGACTAAATCCAAAGCCATACATTCTAACACCCAATCATTTTTGAAATACAGCCCAGCAAATTGGTACTATGCCCATAGAGGCCTGCAATGAAAAGTGATCTATCAATAGATATATTGGTAGTGATGATGTCTCGGTTGATGTCATAGACTGTAAATGGAAACACTTGAGCATTAGGCACTGCGACTTTGAATTTCATCTTTTGCTACCAAAAGGCGACTAATTCCATAGTTTCAGCCAAATCCGTGATCCCGAGTTGTGAGCCTCTCCTATGGTGAGTTGAAAAAAGAGAGCATAAAGATATTTTTCCACAGATACAAGCTTCACGTGAAAGAGAAAGAAGAAATATAAAGATTATACATCTATAATAAAAGAGGGAGAGGTAATTTGCGAGTGTCGCTAATATCCGTGGGAGCAGTTTAATTGAATAATTGATGCAGTTTTAAGGTTCTTTTTTTCTAGAGCTCTCTCAGTCACCACTGGATCTACAAACTCTAGAATACATACTCCTTGAATGTAATTCTTTCGAACAGAGTAGGACTTGTTATCGGAAAACTAGACCTATTCCTACAGAAATATTGATTTTACAATTCAGACATCACCATTGACTTATAGATCAAATGAGTAATTTCGCACGTATGCTTACCATTTTCACATTTCGTGTGATGGTCTCTCGTCGATACATGGTCGAACCACAACGATCCCTCACTTCGAAATAATTCAACCTTTAATTTCTTATTGAACAATCAGAAATAATAAACGTACCCCGACCATTATAAGGATTTTCTTTCTTACCTTTTATACCTAGTATATGTGAGAGGACTACAATTTAAAAGCGAGAACTTTTTCCAAAAACTTTCTTATTTTGATGCAAGACTGGAAATTCTCTTTTCATCTCTAATCTTATCACCTATTTTTCCATATGTTTAGATGATGCTTGAAATCTTGGAGATCATGTCTTCGCGTGACCGCAGAGGTGCGATGGATTCCTCCCTGAGTTGAGCGTACATTGGGTGAGTAAATATCAGTTTTCATGAAATTCATCATATTGTTCCGAATTCCATAATGATACAGTAAGTTCTTGATATCAGCCGTATATTAAATAGTAAGATTAATGAATTGGAAATGATTGATTAGAAAGGCGGTTCTTCCAATGGTCTAATTATGGCAAGTTACTCCATTGAAGCATTGCCTGTCGTGCATTATTCCGATAAGAAACCTCATGGCTCAAGAAATCACATGGGGGTACCATACAAAGAATAATGAAGATTGGTTCGTTTTTTCCATGTCCAAATGTTGTAGCTTGTATTGCACGTACCAAAGCGTGTAATTTCTCGTTTCACTCGGCCAAACACACAGAGGTGCAAGCTCGCGTGATAGTTCAAACGGAGGATAGCGTCTGTTCCGTCTCAACTCACGTCCCAGAGGTAGTTGAACGAAAATTACGCCGTGTCCAGAGCGATGCCAACTCGTGGCTTGTTTCACATCAGCCTCTCGGGACTCTGAATATATCCTCTTGAGCTCAAATACACATCACGAGCCCCTGCAACTTGACCCGGAGGGACTCAAACCGTAATTGGGGGCTATTTGGTTCGCACTTCAATCCACGCCAGGATAATTAATCTATCGTGCGAATAATCCAGAGATCTTCATTAATGATATCTGAAAAGCGTCAAAAATTACTCGGCCTCTCATATTACTTGTTCGTAAATGAGAGAGAATAATCAAGAAGGCCAAAATTCATTTGTAGAAAATTGGTTGAATGCTGTCTTTGTTTTTACCTGTACGCTTGCTTTTAATTGAAAAGTGGTGGATGACATGCACTACAAAATTGATTCGTTGTACGATTTCTCAACCAAATTGATTTAGATGATCTTATATAGTAATTTCCGTGCTGATATAAGAAAATGGCTCATGCTATAATAGTAGTAATTGATGGAAAGCGAACAGATTCATTATGATAACACAGGCCCACAAAAAAATAAAAGTCTTTTGATTAGACAACGTAAAAGGTTTTGGTATTATGATCACGAATCACAAGTCAGGATAGGGCCTTCCTGTCTCCGATTTTGAGCTAGAGCTGAATTTATAGGCACAAAATCAACGATTTTTAAGGCATGAAAAATCAGATCACCGTCAACGTCAATTTAGCACGGTTTCCTCCCGACATTTTTTTGCCTCTAAAAGTTGTTTGATTGCTTCGATATGTTGAAAGATGATCAAACCCACAGGTTTTTGGTCAAAAGATTCACTTTCTCAGATTGGGTTTCATGTAAGCGATTTTTCAAAAAACCCAAAGGATCGAACTTTACTCTCGTATTTTGCTTATAACTTTCGACCACCTCAGACGATTCCATTTTTTCAAAAAGCATCTGAAAGGTGGTCCGAAAACCTATCAAACGCTTTGAAAGGCAATAAAAAATGTCGGGAGAGAAACGTGCTAAATTGATGCAGACGGTCTCATTGATGGAAAACTAGTGAGAAATCGTTGATTTTGCGCTTATAATTTCAGCTCTAACTCAAAAACGGCGACGGAAAAGCTCTACTCTGATTCATGTTTAGCACCTCAAAATACACTAAAAACATTTTTTACCTCGTCTGATCAGACAACTCATATTTTTTCTGTGGGCCTGTGTAAACTACCGTGCAGTCCATTTATTAATTTAAGGCTGACCGAGTGGTGAATATGGGTAGCCCGAGATCTATTGGGCCTACTGATAATTAGTTGAATGAAAATAAGACATAAAAGGCAGATGTAATTGCCCCTGGATATAGTCGTAACTACACGAATGTTAGCTCCTCTGCTTTCGTCCATATTTTTGTATTGATTTTTGAGATCTACATGACATACTCCCTTCCAAAAGATACTATTTAGTAATCATTTCATATTTCACGAATGATATAAGTATCGATTACGAAATTGCACCACTTTCATTTTCACATTCATACTAATTCGTAATTCTGGGCAATCGATGTATTGAAAAAGATCTTCTGATCGTCTGCCTTGGAAAATGTCATTCCCGCACATTTCTTCCACTTTTTTTCTTATAGACGAGACGATCAGACCATATCATTCGACACTCGGGTGGCATGGTTTCCGCAGCCTCGTGATCGTTCCGACCCTTGCCTTCGTCTCGGACCGTAAAGTACCATTCGGACGGCGGAAATCGATTTTCCCGCCTCTGTATCGAAATTTCATATTTCTTCAGCGTTAAGACTTTGGAAAATTAATAATCTTGATTTAAATCTGCACGAATTATTCTTCTTTTCTGGAATTCAAGCAAATTCTCTTAAAATGATACTTCTTTCGTTCCTCCTCGAGAACTACATGCTTATAATCTCATATAAATGGCCCAATTTTTGGCTACTTTCTTGTATCCATGCTAGATCACCATTATTCCATCGGTCAAGCGGAATAGTCAAGTGTACAGCAATATATTTTTGATTCGTCAATCAGATCACGGTCAACTTTTCTATCGACAACAATACAAGCTGATTTATTTGTCAAGGATATTTGAAATTCTAGTCGCAAGAGAAACTATGAATTATGTTACGCATGAGCTCATTAATCGATCCGAGGGTTGCAAGGGAAACGGTATCACTGGGTCAACCAGACAGGAGTGTAGCTCCCCTTCGCCCCATATGCCTACATTCATGTGTCTCCCGTCAAACGTGTCGGTTTGACTCAGATCCTAATTTTCCCACATTGGCTGGTTTTAATCTGCAAATGAGGTTTTCAGCTATCAAGATCAATCGAATTCTTATCATTCATGTCATCGCGTTAACGAGAACAAATATTTACCTCCAATCCAGTCACAATGAGTAGAATCTGTGTGTCACTGGAAATCAAATTTGATTTTACGTTTCTAAAAATTATCGACTGTTACGGGACGGATCGAAAACTAATGGATTCGAAGGACTCGCGTGTAGACTAGTCAAAACCAGTTTCAAACCGCATTTCAAAATCCTTGTAGTAAGGGGGTATGCAGCGCTTTACGACACGCGAAGCCCCTTCATTTCATCTGGTTATCCACGCCGCAGTTGTATATCATTCCACAAGTATGTTTTGAGAAACTTTTATCGTTGGTCGGGGCGAGTTGTTGCGGCAATACAAAGCACCCTCTCAAGACCGTGCTCACACTCGAGGCATCGTGAGAAGCGGGTTACGTAAGCCGGAGGTGTGTTGCACCTCGCAGCGCCGAGCTTGCAAGCTCGCGACGCAGCAAACATTCGTGTCCGCCTAGTGTGTACACGCAGCTTCTGCACCCTCTCAACTGCGCCTCCTCAAATAGTCTCCTCGAAGAGCTGAGGCGAAATTTACCACTCGCATAGAAGTTCTTGTCGCTGCTGTTGGCACAATGACGAGCACGAACCCCGCTAGAAACCACTTAAAACCTCGTTGGCGCTGATTCCACACGCAGTTTTTGACGCAAGCTCAAGATGCACATTGGAGAGACAGAGGGTTTTATTTTGACCCTATGCAGGCTAGGGCCAAATCGATTCTTTCGGCGGGCACAGCCATCCCGCTAGCCTGGCGCCTGTCGTGCGAGCGTGACGTCACCCGCGCCTCCACCGAGCGAGAAAGCTCGGCTATTGATCCGGCTCTCCGGCAAGTATAGAGCAGCTGCGCCCGCGCAACTCTGCCCCCGCCCGCTCTGGAGGCCATCTTCGTGCGACCATCCATCGATCACGGATATACAGCCATAGAACACTATACCCGTAGCTCAGGCTGCCCCTTTGTCTTTGTGCCGTTGATTTTCATTGGGGGTGGCCAAAAGTTATACTGTCGAACTCTGGGCATCCCAAAGTTGAGTATGCGCGGTATACCGATAGGCTCGGAGATGTGCAAATTCGCCTCGAGGAATGTAGCAGCTCGGTCGTCGTTGGGGTTCGAGTCTGTGCGAGAGGGTATTATACCGCGCCCGTTTGCGGATGCATATAGGCGCGGACGAGGCGCAGGCAGGGGGAGAAGAGAGAAGCGAAAGTGAACGGGGTAATTGTCCTCGCGCTCTCTGGCACGTGGCTGCCGACTCTGATCCCGAAGGGCGACACCTTCTCTCTCATACACTCCGTCCAGTTGTCCCGACCCGGTGGTCGACTCCTTCTGCTGCGGTGTCTGGTGTATGGGCGAAGATCGGAGACGTCAGAGTTGTAGAGGGAAGGAACTTTTGGAGGGAATTTGCTAGTAGAATACATTCCAAACTTTCGTTTTGATCAGTCTTGAGGGTACGGTGGTTAGCGTGAACATTTATTTGAGATTGGGTGCGAGCTATTTAGAATTCCTTATTTTGTCAGCAATAAGTTCAACGTTCTATGCGTCAGTCAAGAGAGTCAACTGTTAAAATTCCCAATAGCAGTGAAGCACTATCGAAAATCTGCGAATAATATAGGCAACGATTCAAATGTTGCAAGTTCTTAGCCCTGATTATAATTCCAAAACTTGTTGCAAATCTATAATCGGATGATTTGAATGGTCACTTGGAAATATCATCGTCTGATCTCAATATATTTCACGATTACCCTGAGACACGAGTGAAATTCTTAAAAATATTTTGAATCTAAATGATGAATTTTGTCATTAAGTTTTGGCTATGGAATTCGGCGATCATCGACTACTAACTTCGAATTGTTCACTTTCAAAAGCCTTCTGTGATCCCCATCCTTAATTATTGAAAGAATAAGATTTTCGTTATAATAGGATGAAAAATTATGAAAGGGAAGTTTTGATAATTCGAGCAATATTTATGGATTTTCATTTTTTAATTCCACCTCTTAATAACCAGAGATTGAACTTAATAACCAGAGATTCATTTGAGATTTGAAGTGTTTCTTGTATCACCAGAAAAATTTTCAGAATTTTACACAGATTCCTCTGGCACGATAACAGAAAATAGCACCAGATTATTGGAAATCGATAATTCTCGTTACAGTGGATATTGTAATGGACGAGCCAAGGCACGACTTTTTCTCGATCTCCCTTCATCCATTCATCGCGCACGTGTTTTTCTCCAGCAAGTCCATCACTTTTTAATAAAAGAATCATTTCGATCCCGACTCGTGCAAGCCCGATCTGGATGAAATTAGTAAGCTGTTAGAAGCCCTCCTAAATTTCTTCATATGGACGTCTGCGAACCATAGTGAAATGAGTCCATTTTGAATTTTTCGAATTTTTATTGGCTCTTCATCAACTGAGAGATCAAGAATTGGTTCCATTGAGAAAATTCTTTGGATTACATCCAGGTTAACGATGAAATCGTACGATGGCGAAGGAATTCTCTCGATGGATCATCTTACGATTTAGCAGTTTTCAAAGACCCAACTTGATTTTTCAAAAGTTAAAAGTGGATTCATTTCACTATGATTTGCAACCGTCCGTATCGTGCTTTGGTTAGTCTAAGCAAGCCACCGTTGTAAACGTGCCCGAGTAAAATCGAATATTCACCACGATCCAATTGACTTTCCTTCAAATCTGCAGGACTCACCAAAGACCCTCGACGCACCGTCAAGCTCGCCCACAGCCCCAAGTATGCAAGAAAACCCCGATCTCCCCGCAAGCTCTGCCCACGTAGATGGCGCTGCGCTCCCTTTCCACGTCGTCATCCTCGACCAATCGCGTATAGGTGCTCCCTCCGTTCGGCGCCGGCGCCCGAGCGTACGAGCCGTCGAGGCCGTGGCTGACGGGGGGCCGGAAGCTCGCGCCGCCGCGACTCCAGCCCTCCGAGCTGCGCGTATGGATCGGGGCTCGGCGCAGCGGCTGGCCGCAGTCGGGCCGAGAGAGCAGTGCAGCCGAGGGCGCGGACGAGACGATGCCCGCGACCAAGCCGTACCGCGGGCCGAGCCCACGCCGACCCTCGCCCATCGCCCTCTCCTAGTCTCCTCGTCGACGAGCATCACCCGGTGCAAGCTCAGTGCCCGATAGTGCGCGATACCCTCGACGGCCCTCTGTGTATATATATACGGAACAGTGAGTTTCGCGCTGGTGAGCAGCTGATTCGCAGAGGTGGAGTCGCGCCGCGAGCTGGTGCTGCTTCCTGGAGTAAGTAGTCGAGGTCGGCGTTCGGTCAGACCCGCGGAGTCCCCGATAATGCGTGCTTTAGGCGGGAAGAGGGAGAGAGAGAGTAGGGAGTATCGATCGACGCACCTGCAGCGCGCCTCTGTCCCCGTGGAAGAGCCCCGCGTAGCGAAAGCTCGCAAGCTCTCGAATAGCCTGGTGTGTGCACCGCACCTGCGATCATCGATCGCGAGCTGCCGCGCGGCAGGTGCTGCTGCCGCGCGACCACTCGCAGAGCTTGCGGGTTTTGCGAGGCTCGCGAGCTTGCAAGCTGCATCCATTGTTGAAAGCTCGCTGCCGCGTTGGATGTGATCGAGATCGGGGTCTCTCGGAGCGAACGTTGGTGCAGTGTGGCAGATTCGGATGCGTCGTTTCCATCGGTCGGCTCTTCGCTCGTCGCGTTTCGCGTGTGCCTCGCTATGGATTCTCCGAGAATCGCGGTGTCGCGCGACGTACAAGAGTACGCAAGAGTTGCAATGCGGACAATCGATTACCAAGAGCGCGGGGAATTTTAGAATTAGAGGAACGCATTTCGATTGGGGGTGAGCTTGGTCGTATCGAGAGCCGATGTAAGGCGGTTTGGATGGGGAGGCTTTTCGAGAGCTGTTGGTGCTTTTGACGGGTGAGTCTGTTGCCCGGAGGGTGAACTTCTATCGAAGGTGCGCTGCGGCTATTTTGAGCCTTGGCAAATTCCAAACTTGTTTGAAGTTTGACGCCCGCCTTATCCCCGTCTGAAATTCGATAGCTCTCCCGGACGAGGAGTAACTTTATCCTGGTTAAGGTATTCCCACGTGAATGGTTGTATGCACTCACTCAAAAGAAACTGCGAATGATACAGGAATTGGTCTCCCTTCAACGTTACATTCGATGTAATCTCTCTTCAACTTTGAGGTCTCTTTACGAGTGCATCGAGAACTATTTTTTTGTGTTGTGGCTAATGGAATGAAGCGATCTTTCCACAATCTGATTTTCATTTAAAGATAACTCGCTTCGTTTCGAACAGTTTTCGAGCAACTTTGTGAAATCATTGCTTCGTTCACCAGACTACCCTGAAAGTTTTGGAGGCTACTTTTGGAATTCAATTACTGGTTGGCACGTTGAGGGATATCCGCGATGACATACGACTTCGCAAACAACCGTGTTTCAGCGTATAATCCTCCTCATATGCCCGCGACATGCGCCAACGCATTTCACAGCCGCATCGAGCTACGACGAATTCGATTAAGCAAAGCTCGTATCTTTCAACCGGTTGTCAAAAATTGATTATGCATTTTCTCGAATTCTCCCGTCAGATCGCCGAAAATTCCCACTCTTCAGTCGTTTTACATCCTCCTCGAAGAAGTTCAGAATAAAATCCCAAAGGCATCGTGAAAAGTCTCGACTCGTACTTCAGGTCCTAATGAGATTGTTGAACCGGGATCAGAGAGAGGGACAATAATGAAAAAGAGTAGGTAAAAAAGCCGATCAGTTTCTTTCATAGCCCACGTGAATGAGCGAAAAGGAGGTGGAGGGAGAAAGAATGAGAGAGATTCTGATATCGTAGAGTGTTGGCGACCCTCGCTCCATCGATATAGGTTAGACAGAGACAAGCAGAGCTTTTCTCCTTCCCTTTGACGTCCATTCGCTTTCATAAACGCGTGGAGGAGGACTGCCGCCGTCTACTCGGTCGGATTTGTTCTCGGCATGAGTCATTCTTCTCAATCTTGTGCATGCTTTCGCGAGAGAGCCGATAGATGCTCACGCCTCGTCCTCTCCTTCTCTTCTATTCCTTCTCGTATTTCCTATATATCTCTCTGCTGCGGGTGCGAGCTTCTCCAATTGGCTGTATTTCAGCAAATACCATATATCTCGGATTTCCTCTTGCGTCTCGAGGTGTAATCAATGAATGGAACGTCATGTTCAAAGAGTCTAACTGCGCATCGGGTTTATAGCCATTTCGCGCTTCAAGGTTGATCGAGTCAACTCGCTCTGATTGTTTCAACATTAATATTTAGAGTAGTAGAGCCTGTAGGCTTCTTCATTATTCGAATGAATATCTTATCACTGGCAATTATATTGGGTTCAAATCTAAGAATGATGACGACGGCGGTGGAGTTCACACATTTTCCGACCAATTCCCATCAGTCTTGACTGTCTGACTCTTGGTCGTTGAAGGAGAATTGTGATTCTTGAATGCTTATAAAGTTGACAATTGGAGTGTGGCTGAGAATCCTTTGAGCCTTTCAAGTGAAGAAACGTTACTGCCACAGTCTTGTTCTACTATTGTATAATCAGTTGAATTTTCATTCATCTTGGTGCGTCATCAAGTCAATTAAAACCATTGAAATATGATCTTTCTCTATCGACATTAACTCTGACGAGGTGGGGGATGAATTAAGTGGTCTCTTGCTCATTTTTCAGTAAAGCAAACCAACAGAATTCAGCAGTACTTCAGGCTACTGTAATGTGATACCAATTGATACGTAACAAAATGTGGATCCCATCTATGGGACACATTGCAGTGAACGGATTTAAAAGCAGAATTTTAACATTTTTAGATCCCAAATAGTGACCATTGCCTTTATCACGATTGTTCCTTGACCAAACAAAGCCTGACCTATGTATTACATGCTTGAAAATTCTAGCATTGACTGCGAGGCTGGAACGCGTAACGTTCTAATTGAATGGCGAAATCACGCGAGTTCATCACTCTGTTTAATTTACTTTTATTCGTTTGCTCAAGATTTCCCGCAAGCGAGAATTGAAATTTTGTAAAATGTATTCCGTTATTGGGTTACATGCACTTCCAGATTGCTATGCTTTGTTGAAAGAACATGCTTATCTCAATTTTGTTTGAAAGAAGGTCTGTCGAACAGTATAATCAAATGCTTGAGAGTAACTTCCAAGGACGTATAAACATTTCCATTGTTTTTTGCAATCGATCTTCGTGACTCGCGTAGTGCTAAGTTCATGACTTTGAGCCGTTGCCCTGTAAATAGCCAAAAACCGAGTTTTATGAGCATTTAATCGCTATTGTGACTTTAGTTCCCATAAATCGCGAGTGCTCTCACCGGATTCGTATCCAGCGACCCATTTTGCATAAGAATCCGTCGTCAGATCGCTGTCCAGGAATTGATCCCCGCATCAAGTTATACCCACTGGACTATCACGCGTTGCACGTTATACTCTTCATCACAAGGAGCGAGGATTCTCCCATAGCAACGTTACGATATTCTTCATTGCGCAACGTTGCCAATGGCTGGCGTGGCGTTATTTTCAATAACGTCACCTCAGTCGGTAACGATTCGCAATATGCAATTTTTCGCATGCGTACGCCATGGCGGTATTGGGCACATTCCGAGTCCGCGTGATAGAATAGTAGATTACATCACTGAAGGCGGAAGGCGAGTCCGGGACCCAGGACGTGTTGTCGACCGAGCGCAGCGAGGGAGACATGTCCTAAGGGCCCGGACGAGCTCTTCCGCCGGAAGTGATGTGATACTTTTCACCACGAGAGCCGCAACAAAGAGAGAAATGTTCGATTTTGAGGTTAGAGTGGTGAAAAATATAGTGTCCAACGCGTGAGGTTAAGTTGCCGATTGGGCACTCGGGCTTTGCATGGTGCTCTCGCCACGCTCGAGCGCCAACGCGCCCTCGTGCCCAATCGGCAACTATTCTTCACTCGTTACACAATGTACTATTTCACCACGAGAGCCGCAGAAAGGAGAGAAAAGCCTGATTTTGAGGTTAGAGTGGTGAAAAAATTCGGAGAGTGTGCAGTTTTGAGCGCTCAGCGAAAATTGATGATAGTCGAAGAATCATATTTTTGCGACTAACGTAGGGTTGGGCTACGCATTCGATTGTTCGAAACTTTGATCAATCTGCTCTTGAAACTGTATTTCTTGAAACAGCCCACAATTCGTCTTTGAAAAATCAAACAACCAATTTTAATTTCATCTTTCAAATTTTGCTGACTCAACTAGTTGTCTAGAAATGTGTAAGTAGCATTGTACTGTCCAAGTATTGCTTCAATACTGTGACATTTTCACACAGATTTTGACTTTCACACATACTGATCGAAAAATAGCATTCAATACAAGGGCGTAAGATTTAGTCTTTGGCTCGGTTTGAAAAGTATCACTCACAAGGCGAATCAATTTTTAGTCCTCTGTATCAAATACTTGTGTTTCAATCTACTGTCTCGAAGAATAAGGTCTTCGGCACGGATCATCAACCCTCTTTACCACACAGTCGTTCAAAAAACAGCATTCGATACTCGTGCGAGGTGATTTTGACTTTTTTGTGATAATTTAAAGCTTCGCCTTTGGCTCGGGCCTGAAACAATCATTCGAGATGCCGTAACCAATGACTCTGCCCTCCAATCTAAAAATAACTCGTTTTCACTCTCAAAACTCACAGAGACTGAAGATTGAATGGAAATTTTTTTGATGGTATCACAATCTTAAAAATATAAATTTCAATTTTTCATTAATAAGTACTTCTTTATTTACGCTATGAAAATATATTACGTCTCCCGGAATCAGAGTCAGAGAGGTAGCCGCTTTGATGTTGGTTTCGGTGTTAGTAGTTGGCAATTGGAGACCTCTTCATCGCTCCCAAGTCGTTCCACGTATGAGATCTGAATATTCTTATTCCTGTCATTTTACGATGAAAGTGTATAAGTTTGCACTGAAAAGTCTAAAGATGAGTTATTATTTGCACTCGTCAGAAAGCATTCGAGGGAGCGGTCGTGAAATCTGCTTTAAACATGAAGAAGTAGCTTCAAAGCTTTTCGAGAATATCGAAATCAATTCGCTAAGCTCAAGGTCTTGCCGATGTGACGACCATTTTTTGTACGAAATTTATATAACCAGTGTTTCAGATTTTGATAACAATGAACTTCTTGCAATCACGCATAATGAGCTCTCTCCTAAGCCGTGTCGAATAATTACGTCTAGTTATAACATCGTGCCTGCTTCTCAGGCGCTCAACAATGAAGAATTTATATATTTCTAAGATTATTTATACACTCCTTTCAAGAGCCGTAGGAAACCTGCAACTTCCAGCTGAAAGTGTGTTTTCGTCTCCAGGGGTGAGGTTTTGATCTCACCTCTTGTTTTGGGGTATCAGGGTATCGTCTGAATCAGCTTCTAGATACTCATGGAGTTACTTTACTCCCAGGACGTCGTTTGTCTCCCTCAATGAGGTAGATAACGATTCGTATACGTTTCTTATCTCGCTTCTTTTTCTGATGTGAAATCCTCTCTTATCCTCACCATATCGTTCGAGCTCGATGGGCAGCTTTACCCTCGAATTTTTTCTCTGTTCTTCCGTGTGATGTGGAATCTACCCCTGAGTATTCACCTCGTTGCGTGGGGGTACTTCATGAAAGATAAGTCACTCGCAGTCTCTATTAGTGGACTTGCTGAAGTATCTTTTGCGTCACAGAATTATTATCACGGATACATTATTCGTGAATCTTTTTGACGAGATATTTAGAGGCTCTTTGTGTGCATTGTGCTATCGCTATTCATTATATTTTGACTTCCATTAGGAAACATGATTTGTGCATGAATACAAACAGTTTTGTCTCTTCAACGTTCATTTCTCATGTCTCTATATGAGTGGAACGAAAAATCAGATAATTTTCAGTGAGTTTCGATCTGAGTTGCTCATTTATCTCACCCTTATCTTTCATTATGAAGGTACATCGACAAAAAATGAATTGAATGAACATTACAGTATGCATACGTACTTTCTCTTCTTCTCTTTCTGTATTTCAATTTTTGTCGTGGACAAATAAAAGCTTATCTATTTATGTGTCCATCTCTTTTTTCCTAGAAGAGCCTTTTTGTTTATTTTTGCTGTGTTTTCCCGCTAGCCATTTAGAATCGAGAGTCGCGCGGGTAAGGGCTCTCGAGGGGACTAAAGCTCACAAATGACGTTAATCATTATGTATTCGGTGAAGCATTCACTCGCCCAATCTTTTCCCCTGTTTACCAACAATGATATTCGTTCATTGTGCGCTCACAGCATAAGAATTTTCGCTTGTCATCGCAAACTCGAATCGCGGTAAATCGATTATCAAGCGCCATTGTAGGCAAGTATACATACGTATTTATCTTATATCATGTGGTAATACACGTAGGACGTTGCTGATTCTTGATCGGCGCTTGAAACTAAAAAGTCCTGTGTCGATCTTTTAGAGAATAAAAAGTTCTTTCTTAAAATTGAGGAAAAGAGACGTATATTAAGAGTTAAGGAGATAGAAGGTTGTATCTCCAAATGCTTATGAAAACTGATTTCTTCAGATACGATCTTTCATGGCCTATGTCCTCCATTTACGAACTTTCAAAGTCATTCCTGAGATAGGGCCTTCTATTTTCTGCAGAGTCGGATAGGGCCTCTTGTCATCTTAAAGAGGAAATGGGGCTCTCTGTCTTCTCAAAAATGACATAGTTTATTTTACTTTCTTGAAGCTCAAGATAAGGCTTCTTAGTTCTCAAGCGTAGAAATATTCGAGATGATTTTGGCAATTCCATAAATAAGAATTCTCAGAACTAATGATGAGCAGGTGGATCATAATTATAAACTTTTCAATCACATACGCTTAAGATGGTTCTAATTGATGTTACTGATCTTTGATTGGTCTCAAGCAATGATTTGAATTATCAAACAAGTGTTATTACTTATATTGCTCTAGAACTCACAATCATTTCAACGTGGATCTTGATCCATGATGATGAGTTTCATTATTCGTAATGGTTCTGTTGTACAGATTCAATATTGTTCAGATTTAATATTGTTCAGATTCCAAGTTTTTCCGAGCTATCGCCGTTTCAAAGAATGAGGAAAGCAGGCTCGATATCGATCTTGTAATGCATCGGTCGTATTTTGCTCTTTCATGTTAGATTACTATCTGCAAGAACACCGTCGACGATGAGTTTTTTCATGGAGATTTTCTCTGGAATAATACTCGAACTCGCTATAATCGTCTAACCATTTCAAAAACCATAGTATCGTGGTGGTTTTCGCATCAGGATTTGGTTTTACACATTTGTATAGAATTGCATTGATGCTCTGATTCCTTCTACGATGAACATTGATTATAATTGGTATAATGATAGTTTAAATTGTGGAAAACTATTCGTAATATAGTCCAACCGTGGCGGACCATTTAAAACGCCTTTTGTCATTTTTCTTTTTCTCTTTCCTTTTTTGAAATTTATGAGGAGTATCTCAACATCCAATCACAATACGATTCTACGAGTCTCCATTGCATTGAATGATTTTATCTTTGTGGAATTGACCTTGGGCTGACACACGAGATTCGTCATTTCAAATATCGTATGAAAATCGGAGATTTCCGCGTGGGTAATGGAAAATAATGCAAATTTCAGCGCTAGAATCAGTCAAAATTATAGAGTGGACATCCGGAAAGATAAAAGTCCTGCGATCGCAACTAGCCGAATAAATCTTTCGCTACTCCCTCCCAAACATGAACAAAGTCGATAAATTTTATTCTCTCTGCCATTCTCACGCCCCTCCACCAATTCGACAACGCAGTTCCAACACAAATCGTTCCGCGATAACGAGAATTCGTCGCGGAGTCCCCGAGGAACAATTCCCAAGAAATCTCGCCCGTGATAACTCAGAAACAGTGTATCTCTCACTTTTTTGTTGCAGAATCGAATCGAGGCGGTTCCTGTCAAGAGTAACGAGTGAAGCCAGCCCTAGGCCACACCAGCTCAATCATGTCGTCCGTAAAGGTAGCCGTGCGGGTTCGTCCCTTCAACATGAGAGAGATAACCCGCGAGGCGCAGTGCATAATCGAGATGAACGGCAACACCACCTGTGAGTATACACACATATGAGGAGCAAAACTATTTACGCGTACGGATAAATTCTCTGCGACCTCTTGCAGACCTTTTTGTCCTAGAGCGATGGACGAGCGTCTCTCGAGCGCCATTCGTTGAGAGATGGTTTTTTTTCTCGACTCGAGAGGGACTTTATTGATGGATCCACGAGAGAGGCTTGCATCTTGCGCCTGTCTCGCTCTCTGCGAGTATTTCCCCAGGCGAGCACCCTCTTCTCTTTCGGAACTTTTTGATACCTTTTTTTACCTGCCTCGAGGCCCCTCTCGCGTCTCACAACTAATCGAGTTTCATTGGATGACGAGGATGACTTTGGCTTCTTGTCGACTGGATTCATTTCTAGATAAGGGATCCACTTATAGAATCTTTTCTATTTCGACCGGCGTATCAATGCTTCTGACCAAAGCGCAGCGCTGAGGAACTTTCTGCGCACTCACGATGACGAGCTTTTTTCGTAGTTCTGATTGAATTTGATGGAAATGAGAAATGAAAACACTCCGAATTCACTGTAACTGGATTATTTCACTCGTAAAATTAATTGGAAAGGAGTGCGGTGAGTGATTAGTTGTGACGCGGGGAGAAATCATTAGAGACAAGAATTGGCAAGGGTGGCGAGCATGGTAGCTCGAAACCCGTGCGCAAAACTGATGAGCTATGACGGAGCTTCGTTTTGGTGCGGCGGTCTGGGGGTAACTGACTAGTGATCGGAAAAATGTGTGTGACTTGAACAATTAAGTACGCATCGGGTGAGAATTCTAATTCACGGGTAATATTCCCAAGTCGAACCCGGTCTGTACGTGCGGTTGGCTTCATGCTCGCGGTAGTTGTGAATTCAATAATAGTTGTGACAATAGAATGGATTAATTCTCGTATTTCAAGCAGACAAAGCTCTGAAAACCACCAGAGAGATGAATTCCCTCAATATCACAAGCGTTAATGGACATTTATTATTTGAATATGGACATTTTCGTAGCCTCTCTAGTGAATTTAAGGGGTCGATTGAGAACCCTCGCTTTTTTTTCTCAAATTTGCTTTCAATCTCTCTAACTGAAGCAAACATGAATTCGAAATTTTTGAAGCTAACGATAACGTTACATTGCTTATACATCAATTACTAATCACGCCGGTCTCAATCATTAGGTTTTTGGTTGATCATTCCATAGATCTTGCAATTGAATAATAGATGAACTCGGTAAAATTTCGACCCATCATACCTCACTCGATAGCGTTGCCAACGCAGAGATCAGATCCAACATCCAATGCGTACACCAAATCGACTGTCACGGACGAAATTAGCTGTCAGTCACGCTTCGAGCTACCGATAATCATCACCGAGATTCAATGAATTCGAATCGACGAAAGCTCGAGGCGCACCGGGCTTACAGCTGGCGTCACACCTTCTGATCAGAACCCGGGTTACAGCTTCGTTACGGCAATGGGATAAATGGCTTTGTCAGCACACAGAGCAATCGATCGGAATCAGGGTGCACTAAAACGGCTCGACCAATCTGAAAAGTCAATCGGCCGAGCCAATAACACGTTGCATCCCCATCTCGATACACAGGTATATACAAACCGCGAGTGGGATGCGAGTTGCGCTTCGCAGCATCGTCTGCCCGATCGATACGCCAACGGAGTGGTGACTCACACTTGTACAGGGCCGCTGTTTTCATTCGCCTCTCGCGCGGCGACCTCCCGACGCCACCCGTTTTAAATATTCACACATGTGAGTGGTTCTGCCGAAAGTGGGATTTTATGCGTCCGAGGTTCGCAGAAGCCTCCCCGACTTTTAATCGTTGCGGATAAGATTTTCTAGGATGTATTCCATCGGTACCCAACTTTGTAGTTGGTTTTTGAGTGATTTTCTATGCCTCAGTTTTTTATATTGGATAATATATAGGGGTCCAAAATGTCAATTCCGCCCCTTGTCCAGAACACAATCTTCGCTATGAAAACCAGTACTATACCTATGCAAGGCCACTCACCCCTAAGTCCAATCATTATTTGAAATTCTATACTTTGGAGTGAACCATTTCACCCTTCTGCGAGTCGGAATGAAAAATTCAGATTCCACACGGCCACACGACATTTTGTCCAGAGATTTGCACCAAAAGTACTGGTACAGCACTAATAAAGGCGGCAAACGTCCCAATCGTCAATATGACCCTTTGTACTGGACAAGTTATCAAGCAAATATTCCAAAGGCTCAAAAAATGCGGTAGAAAGGCTCTAGAATTGAATCTGTGAAGTAGCGGGCAGTTTGAACGGGTTTTACAACTCGCGTACAAAATTTTCAGTCAATCCCGGCCCTCCGCTATGCCGCTACCCCCAAGTACTGTGTAACGCTTAGTGAAACGCATTTTTCCTGAGTATTGATTGGCATTGGGTGAAATATGTACGGAAAAGTGTTCACGACTTGTCCCCGAGTAGTGAGAGCACTTTTAAGGCTAAACGTCGATTCCGACCCCTACCTGGACGCTTAAAATGTGCCGTAGTTTTCCTTCCAATTCATTTCAAGCTACGTAACTCTGGATACTAGCTTCTGATGCCCATAAATGTCAGAATTAACTTTATTAACCACCCGAAACTCATTTAGGGCTGAAATAATTTTTTGACCCAAATCACACCCGTAAACATTTTTGGCGCCAAAAAATCCCACTTTCGGCGGAATCGCTCATATATAGACACGCCGGGGCACGCGCATTGTCGAGGGCGCCTCCACCCCGAGAACCACCCGCTGCAGCCCAATTGCAAGGATTAGCGAAATAAGCGCCGGGGAAATGAGAGACTGTCTGCTTTTGGCTTTGTCTGCGTGGAACCTTCCGCGCATTGTGATAATTGGCGGACCGCGGGTCGCGGAATAGAGATGCTTTTGGGCGTTATTGTTGGGAGGCTTGGTCTGGGCTTACACGTATTCGCAGGAATACGGATCGAGTCATTGTGTTGAGGAGCTTTCTTGAGGCTGTTGCGGCGTATAGCGCGTTGCGAGGAGATCCTGCTTTTGATACGGTGTCGGAGAGCTTGCAGTGATTCTAGGAGAAGTTTCGCACAATGCGCCAGATCAAATGATTTCATAAGTCACGATGTATTTGGGAGGTTTTCAATTGAGATAATTGTACGTGTTATTCGTGATTCAGAGAGTGACTTTACTTGCACCGTTGCTATGATGTCTACTCGTGGAAAAAGATTTGGTAGGTGACCATCGGTGGTCATGGTCCACTAGTGGTACATGCCTGAGAGAGTTTGGATGACCACGTACCACTGAAAGTTACAATTATTCTTGTGACAGCGGTCCGTGGTCACGGGGGTCACTAGAGCATGTACCTCTAGCGGACCATAGCCAACGGTGGCCACGAACCCGACCTTTTTCTACGGGTACCTTTCAAACTTGAACTGGGCTCTCACACAGATGAGGGGAACGATTCAATGCTGCTTTAATGATTGAGTTTGCCTCGAGTTTTTGAGGAATTAGCAAACGATACAATGATTATTTAGAAACTCGAGCTTGGTCACAGAGCAAGTTAACAGTCGCCCAGAGAACAACATTTCATAAACCATCCAATCAAGAGTATTTCATACTTTTCGTGATAGGAGAATCAATTTAACAAGCTTCAGTTCGCATCTGTCGATCCTGTACAGTGCTGGAACAACCTCAACCTACGTCAGTGTCCGTGACACGGTCTTACTCCTCTCACACTTCGAGTTCAGTACTTACAAGTGTATACGAAAGTCTCTTCTAACGTCAGTGTCCGTGACACGGTCTTACTCCTCTCACACTTCGAGTTCAGTACTTACAAGTGTATACGAAAGTCTCTTCTAGAAAACAAGAGGTCTCCATCATCGTCTCTAGTCAGAAACACCCGAAAGTCTTCCAGATCATTCAAAGAGCTTTCCTCTCCACCACGAAGCTCTCTCTTTCCCTCTTGATAACTCTCTTTTCCGCGCTTGAACAATCACCACCCCTTCTAGCTCCACAACTCCGAAGCTCCTCCCACCGAATAACAGAGCCGCCCTCACAATAGCCCGGCGTCGCCAGCGAAACATTCAACGCTCGACTCCCGAAACCGCAACTCTCTCACGTCAAAACAACCGCCCGACTCATTCAACTCGTTCAACGCCGCCCCTGCGCAAATCGAGAGCTCTTGAACTTGCCATAATGGAGCTATACACGCGCGAGGACGCGAAGCTGTCACACACTGCTTTCCACGCAATTTGCTCAATATCAATTTTCCGTGCAATTGCGTGGGTGTACCGAGATTCCCTCTATGTAACTCTGATGCCGTGGCTCGAGAGCAACGTTTCCGGCCAATTCTCTGCCTCGCAATATCCGCTGCTGTGTGTACGTGTTAGCGTATCTGGATTGTGACGTGCTGGCGATGCGATATACGACCATCATATGTAGTAGAGCGGATTAGCCTAGCTTTGAGAGAGGAATTATCCGGGGGAGAGAGTTTTCGCATGGCGCGCCCTTGGTGCACCTTTCCTTCACCTCGTTCTGATCGACGGACGTGTTTCGATTTGTTGCCAGACTCGACGCGTTGACTGACGCCCCAGACTAATTTAGCATCGATCTTTTTGTCATTCACTCCGATGCCCTCGGAGAGCCTGTGAATTGCCTCTTTTATAGCTGACTGGGACGAACGGTTAATTGAATTTTCCTCTTTGTGGAGTGTGAGAGCCCAAGTTTTTCAGGGTTCCCGCATTACTAACATTTTGTGATGCCTTCACAGTGACGATAGGCGAAGATCTGGAATAATTATGACTCGAAGTGCAGCGGTCATTATGCTCAAAACTCGGCAGTTTAAAAATGAGTTTAGCGAGATTGAAAAGTGATTTGTAGTGTCCATAAATTATTTTGGAAACAGAAGATTCACCCGTGACTCATACGTACAATTATAATAGAAGTTCATAGCGCACTCGCAGAATCAAATGAGGGTAAAAATAGATCGCAGCATGGGAATGAATCATTCCATTTGAAAGAAGTTGTATAAATGTCACTAGTCGATCAAAGCTGAACGTATTTTTAGACTCTCGCCGGTGTATAGGCATTCATACCTAATTGGAATACAGGTTCTTCTTCCGGTCTGGATGGCTCGTTGTGTTTCAATTCATCTGAAACTTCAGAGGCCAACAGTAACAATTCTCTTTGCATGTCATTCACCGAAGATGAAAGAACAATCTGGGAATCTCTTTCATTTCCAATACTCTTACCGTGACGTGAATTTATAGATTGAAGAGACGCTTTGTATCATGAGCTTCGCATCAATGAAAATTGAAAATTCATCACCATTCAAGCAAATTTTTCATCACCTGTATAGCATGCTTGAAATCGTCCCCTTTGATCATTCGGACGCGCGCGTGTCTCTTACATTCAAACTACTCTCAACTGATCAAAAAATATTGTTCGATACATGGTTGTAAGATTCACTGCTCGTACTCTCGCGATGCCCTAGACTTTCGCATTCGGCTACGCCGTTGAGAACATCTTTCGAGGTGCGAAACAATTTTTGAGCCTCTACCTCGAAAATATCTATTTCAGAGCGCTTGAAACTATTGATGGACATAGTTGCAGTATTTCACACTGTTCTGGATTCGATGGGTGTACGTTGATAGCGATAGTTGATCGTTTAGAACTTGTAAATTTGCTTTCCGTTTCATATTCTTAATATTTTTCGGTGAACTTTAAGGCGAAACACTTGCGTTATTGCATGCGTCAATCATAATGATGATTGCGTGAGCACACTGGCGTATAATGTCTATGAGTATTGAGAACAAATTAAATGGTCGACAGCCGAGTATTAGTATGTTGTCGATGAACAAAAGAAATCGAAAGTGGCTCATGCACATAAAATCTATATTCTTTAGAATTTGGCAAATCTTAGGTTTCAAGTTTTTTTCCTCTCACTGTTTTGTTCGTATCCCCGAAAAAAAAGTATAAGCTAAGAAAAAAAAAAAAAAACAACCGATCTCGTGAATTTCATCAGATACAACGCATTTTGATGAGAGCCTCGACTTACCCTATCCAATAACCAGAATTTCGAATCCTGAATCCAGTCCATGTCGTTATTTTGCCCTCTACCGTCGCCTTTCACACCTCTCTCACTCATCTCCGAGATCTCCATTGAAATGTGTAACCAAACCACACTGTATCAAGACACCTACCACCCAACGTAATACCTCAGATCCTATCAAGAAATGCAAACAATCCCAGTCACGTCGACGACCAATAGTCACGCCGCACGTTGCAAGTTGCGTTTGCCGCCCTTGACGTCAGAGCGAGAAAAGCGCGTGCCGCTGCATATCAGACTCCGAGACGCCCACTCTCAACGACGCCAGTCCGCGGATGCGCCTCGGTGTACTGAATTAGACGGTCGTCGCACACGCGGATAATGAGCCCTTTGATGCTTTTATTCCGCGTGCAATGTGACGCCAAAGTTGCCGCTCGGCGAAGCAATGATTTTCGCGATTCATCGAGTTGCAGGGAAGGGGGAGGGGGCGGTGGGATTTTAGCCACGTGTGCTGGTGGAGGAATCGAATGGAACGATAAGATTTTCCATCGGTGCAAAAAGGAATACTGAAAAGCTGAGGGAGCGCATATTGCTTTTTGGATTCTATTCTGTGGAGTCAGGAGATGTATTTCTCGGTATTTTGTGCAGACCTTGTGACATGCGTCGGGGATAGGGACGCATAAAACTTTCCGGAATTGATTCTGTCGATTCGAAACTGAATGTATATCTTCCAATTCTTTTGGAGTAGTTTCATGGCCTCAATGTAGCCTCTGGCATACGTTCGATTCCTTACTCATGCAATATTTTTATAGGCGAAGGATTTTCTTTACATTTTGGATACGAGAGCTTGCTCAGCACTTTATTCTTACTGGCGCGATCAATCTCTCACAAACGTAGAGAATAAAGTCCTATCTCAAATACCATGGTTGAACTATTTTTTGTTCACGGAGATATCTTCTCTCGGTAAACGGGGCCGCTTCTCGGTAATTTTCAGTAGAACAAGCCCGCTTTGGTCAGGCACGAGAGCCATCCAATATTGTAGAGTACGCGAAGGATTGTATAGGGTCGTTGAAAACATCGCGAGAGTTTGGAGTAGCTTTAGCTCGCAAGCAAAGCTCAATTGATT
>JAPYYZ010007182.1:0-10325 GCA_030522705.1 Eretmocerus eremicus | reverse complement strand
TATATATACTCATCCATGGCCGAATTATATCCATAAGGGCATTTATACGGCCGTAGTATACTCATATATACCCATACCTGGCCGACTCACACCCGCGAGCAAGCTTGCATGGCCGTAGCATACATATATATACTCATGCTAGCCCTTGAGGCTCTCGGCCGATATATACACGCAAGTATATATGTGTATGTGCATGTGTCGGCCGCTCGATATCCGTCCAGTGACCGCTGTCCAGGTCTCGTACCAGATCTCCGGCTCTCCAGGGGGCCGTGATCTGGCCCGCCTATGGATTGCCGGACCGGCCGTGGCGCAGTGCCGCCTCGGCCATGCGCAGCAGTTGACCGTCTGCTGGGCCACGCGCCGAACGAGCTCAGTACCGTTGGCGTCGTCTCCACGGCCAGCCGCGCTCCGGTGAGCCGGGTTCAAGTTCGGTGCCCGCGAGCGCCCACGCGTAATCTTCCGCGACTGGGTGCGCGTGTGTGGTGCGTGGGAAGTCACCGGGTGGGTGCGAGCAGCACGTGCTCGCACCGCCTAACCTACCCGGCCGGCCGTCAGCTGTCCTCGAGGCTGCCGCGGATGGGCGTGCTGCTGCGATGGCGAGCAGCCCCGGATAGGCGCCCTCAATCCCGCTACCCGTGCCCATCATCATCGGCTGCTGCTCGGCCCTGCGGCCGAAATCGCGATCGCCCGGCTAACCCGGGCTAGTGCACCCGCGCGTGCATGTATGTGTGATCGCGCGTGTGCGTGCGGTGGCCGTTGCTCGCCGAGTGAGTGCTCAGCTGCTGTGGTGTTGTGCGCCCGAGCGCATCGTCATCCCTCGGTGCCCGTGGTGCAAGCGCACCCGGGTTCATAGGCCGGCCTCCTCCAAGCGCACCCGGGTTCATAGGCCGGCCTCCTCTCCGGTGTCACGACTCACGGATGCAGCACCGGGCCTGCGGGCCAGGGCTGTTGCCGTGGGCCGTGGTGAGGCGTGGGTGGGGCATCGCGATGAGCCCTGCAACGTTCTGGCGCCTACCCGGCGCGAGCGCTTGGCCGCATCGTCGCGAAGTTGTGCCCGATGGCCCCGGCGTAGGCACTCGGCCGCCGTCTTCGGCCTCCCGGCCGCTATATCTCCGCCGCCGGATCAGCACCTCGAAGGAAAGTAGAAATCATACATGAATGTTCTCGAGGCGTGCTGGTCCAGGTGGCAGCGAGAGATTCCGCGGTTGCGACGGTTTTCACTAGGCAGGTCGCAGCCAGAGCTTGATTCGAACGCGGGAAAATTCCCAAAGAACCATTTATGATATGCAACTATAGGCTGGATCCATATCCGGCCTTATTTCCGCCATCCAAGCAGTGAAATTCCTCGAAAAACTCGGTTCTCATCAGAGAAACGCTATTGTTCATGGAGAATCGTGTAGTTTCCCACTCTCTTCGTGTACCAGGGCTTTATTCAAACACGAATAATCTCCAAAAAAATATCATCGATGTAGAACTATATGCTGGATACATATCCGGCCTCATACATTCCATCCAAGCATTAGAATTGCACGGAAAACACGATTCTAATGTGAAAAACGCTTTTTTCGAACTACTTCTATCATCGACCAATACATTGATCGGTGATGTGTGCGCTCGCGGGAAATTTCAAATATGTTATATGCGTCTCTTTTAACTTGGCACTACGAGCAATATCTACAATTAATCTCCAGCTTTTAAATGCTGGATACGTCACAGATAGAGAGCGAATTTCTTCGAGTCAAACTGTGAACCTCCGAGCCTCCGTATATTCGAGACGGAAGATGCATCGGAGGATTTTGATGGAAAGAGAGAGATGAAGATCATTGGGAAAAATTGATTTTACAAACGCGGTGGCGTTTAGTCTCTCGACAGTGGTCAGACTCATCAGGGGGAGATGGTGTGGCCTCTGTCGAGTCTCCCCGACGCCTCGATGTTCTGGCTCTTTGGGGCTCTTATATATCGATCGCAGTCCAATCTGACCGCTTGCGAGGAAGGTCTTTAGCACGCTATTTCCATATGATTTTACTCTCGAAGCAGATGGTAGCCCACTGCCGTCGCGTTTGTAAAATCAATTTTTCTCAATGATCTTCATCTCTTTCTTTCCATCCAAATCCTCCGATGCATCTTCCGTCTCGAATATACGGAGGCTCAGAGGTTCACAGTTTGACTCGAAGAAATTCGTTCTCTATCTGTGACGTATCCAGCATTTAAAAGCTGGAGATCAATTGTGGATATTGCTCGTAGTGCCAAGTTAAAAGAGACGCATATAACATATGTGAAAAACGCTATTTTTCCATAGGAAATCGTGTCGTTTTACAGCTCTTCCGTGCACAAGGGCTTGGTGTGAGCGCAGAAGATTCTCAAAGAACCATTATCGATGTGAAACTGTATGCTGCATACATGAACGGCCTCACTTTCGCCATGCAAGCGGAGGAATTGCTCGAAAAACTCGGTTTCCATCAGAAAAACTCTAATTTTTCATGGAAAATCGTGTATTTTTCCACCTCTTCCGTGCACCAGGGCTCTGTTCAAACGCAGAAACTCTCCCGAAAAGTATCGTCGATGTGGAACTATCTGCTGAATACATATCCGGCCTCATTCATGCCGCCCAAGCAGTGGAATTGCTCGGGAAACTCGATTTCAATGAGAAAAACGCTATTTTTTCATAGAAAATTGTGTATTTCCCGACCCTTTCCGTGCACCAGGTCTCGCTTTGATGCAAAAAAATTCCCAAAGAACTGTGATCGATGTGAAACTATATGCTGAATACATTGACGGCCTCTCTTTTGCCATCCAAGCAGTGACATTGCTCGAAAAACTCGGTTCTTATCAGAAGAACGCTATTCTCCCATTGGAAATCGTGTATTTCCCCGCCTTCCCCTTGCACCAGGGCTAAGTTTGAACGCAAAATATCTCCAGGCAAGTATCGTCGCCGTGAAACTATATTCTGAATATATACGGCCTCACTGCTGCCAGCCGAGCAGTAAAATTGCTCGAGAACCTTGGTTTTCATCAGAAAATCGCTATCTTCTCAAAGGGAATCGTGTATTTCCCCACCTTCCCCGTGCACAAGGGCTTGATTTGAATGCAGATCGGGTCCTGAAGAACCATTATTGACGTGAAGATATGTGCTGGATACATATCCGGCCTCATTTCTGCCATCCAAGCATCGAAAAACTCGGTTCTCATAAGAAAAACGCTATCCCTCCTCAAGGAATTGTGTATTTCTTCGCCTTTTTCTTGCTTCAGGGCTCAGTTTGGATTCAAAATATCTTCAGGGAATGTTATTGCCGTGAAACTAGATGCTTAATACATATACGGCCTCAGTGCTGCCAGCCAATTAAGGAAATTGCGCGAGAAACTTGGTTTCCATCGAATGAACGCTATTTTTTCATGGGGAATCGTGTATTTTCCCACCTTCTCCGTGCACCAGGGCTTCGTTCAAACGCGAAAAATCTCTAGAAAAGGATCATCGATGTGAAACTGTATGCTGAATACACATCCGGCCTCGAAAATGCCATCCAAGCAGTGGAATTGCTCGGAAAACTCGATTTCAATCAGAAAAATGCTATTTTTTCATTGAAAATTGCTCATTTCCGACCCTTTCCGTGCACCAGCGCTTGGTTCGAACGCATGAAAATTCGCAAAGAACTATCATCGATGTGTAACTATATGCTGGATACATATCCGGCCTCATTAATGCCATCCAAGCAGTGAAATTGCTCGGAAAACTCGATTTCAATCAGAAAAACGCTACTTTTCCATAGGAAATTGTGTATTTCCCGACTTTTTCAGTGCTCCAGGGCTTGTTGTGAACGCGAAAGGAAACCCAAGGAACCATTTCCGATGTAATACTATATGCTGAATACACATACGGCCTCACTCCTACCATCCAAACAATGAAATGGCTCGATAAATCGGTTGTCATCAGAGCGACACTATTTTTTCAAAGAAAATCGTGTATTTTCCGATTCTTTCCGTGCAGCAGAGCTTTGTTCGAACGCAGAAAGGAT
Source organism: Eretmocerus eremicus (assembly GCA_030522705.1). NCBI lineage: Eukaryota > Metazoa > Arthropoda > Insecta > Hymenoptera > Aphelinidae > Eretmocerus > Eretmocerus eremicus. Next base: position 6,312 of record JAPYYZ010007182.1, on the reverse strand, counting down.
CCTGAAGAACCATTTCCGATGTGGAGCTATGTGCTGAATACATATGCGGCCTCATCTCTGCCATCCGAGCTGTAAAATTGCCCGAAAAACTCGGTTCTCATCAGAAAGACGCTATTCTTCCATAGAAAATAGTGTATTTCCCCACCTTTTCCGTGCACCAGAGATGAGTTTGGACGCAAAATATCTCGAAGAGTATGATTGCCGTGGAACTATACGCTGGGTCCATATTCGGCCTCATTCCTGCCATCCAAGCAGTGGAATTGCTCGAAAAACTCGGTTCACATCAGAAAAACGCTATTTTTCCATAGAGAATCGTATAGTTTCCCACTCCTTCCATGCACCAGGGCTTTGTTCGGACACGAAAAATCCCCAGGAAAGTACCCTCGATGTGGAACATTATCCTGGACACATATCGGGCCTGATACATGCCATCCAAGCATTAGAATTGCTCGGAAAACTCGATTCTCATCAGAAAGACGCTAATTTTTCGTAGAAAATCGTGTCGTTACTCACCTCTTCCGTGCACCAGGGCTTAGTTTGAACGAAGAGGAATTCTCAAAGAACCATGAGTGATGTAAAACTATATGCTTGATACATATACGGCCTCTTTTTTGCTATTCAAGCAGTGAAATTGCTCGAAAAACTCGGTTTCCATCAGAAGAACGCGATGTTTCAATGGAGAATCGTTTTTCCTCCCACCTTCCTCGTGCACCAGGGCTTTGTTCGAACGCGAAATATCTCCAGGGAAGTATCGTCGATGTGGGACTATATGCCGGATACATATCCGGCCTCATTAATGCCATCCAAGCAGTGAAATTGCTCGGAAAACTCGATTTCAATCAGGAAAACGCTACTTTTTCATAAGAAATTGTGTATCCTCCGACCTCTTCCGTGCACCAGGTCTCGCTTTGATGCAGAAAAATTCCCGAAGGAATGTTTTTCGATGTAAAACTATGTGCTGAATATATATCTCGCCACATTGCCGCCATTCAAGCAGTGAAATTGCTTGAAAACCTCGGTTTTCAACAGAAAAACACTATTTTTCCATAGAGAATCGTGTATTTCCCAGCCTTTCCCGTGCGCCAGGGCTGGGTTCGAACGCGAAGGGATTCCCAGGAAACCATCTTCGATGTGCAACTATATGCTGGATCCATATCCGGCTCCATTCCTGCCATCCAAGGAGCGGAATTCCTCGAAAAACTCGGTTCTCATCAGAAAAACGCTATTCTCTCATAGAGAATCGTGTGATTCGCCACTTTTCCTGTGCACCAGGGATTTGTTTGAACGCAAAATATTTCCGGGAGAATGTTATCGCCGTGAAACTATATGCTGGATTCATATTCGGCCTCAATCTTGCCATCCAGGCAGTGAAATTGCTTGAAAGACTCGAATTTCATCAGAAAAGCGATATTCTTTCAAGGAAAATAGTGTATTATTTCACCTTCCCCGTGCACCAGGACTCGGTTTGAACGCAAAGAAGTCTCCAGAGGTACATCATCGATGTGTAACTATCTACTGAATCCATCCCCGGCCTCATTCCTACCATCCAAGCAGTAAGATTGCTCGAAAGAGTCTGTTTCCACCAGAAAAATGCTATTCTTTCATAAGAAATCATGTATTCTCCGAACTTCCCCGTGCGCCAGGGCTTGGTTCAAATCCGAAAAAATTCCCAGAGATCCATTTCCGATGTGGAACTATATGCTGAATACATGTATGGCCTCACTTTTGCCATCCAAGCAATAAAATTGCTCGACAAACTCGGTTTTGATCAGGAACACGCTATTCTTTCAAAGGGGATCGTGTATTTTTCGACATTTTCCGTGAATCAGGGCTTCGTTTGAACGTGGAAAATTCCCCGAAGAACTATGATCGATGTGAAACTATGTGTTGGATACATATCTGGCCTCATCCATGCCATCCAAGCAGTGAAATTGCTCGGAACACTCAGTTATCATCAGAAAAACGCTATTCTTTTATGAAAAATCGTGTATCCTCCGGCCTCTTCCATGCGCCGAGGCTTGGTTCAAACGCGGAAAAATCTCTAGAGAACCATCACCGATGTGTAACTATCTGCTGCATCCATATCCGACCTCAACCCTACCACCCAAGCAGTAGAATTGCCCGAAAGAGTCTGTTTTCATGAGGAAAACGCTATTTTTTGATAGAAAATCGTGTATCTTCCCGCCTCTTCCGTGCACCAGGGCTTGGTTTGGACGCATGAAGATTTTCGGAGAACTATGACCGATGTGGAACTCTATGCTAAATGAATATATGGCCTCACTTTTGCTTCCAAGCAGTGAAATTGCTCGAGAAACTCGGCTTTCGACAGAAAAACGCGGTTTTTCCATAGGAAATCGTGCACTTCCCCACCTTTTTCGTGCACCAGGGCTTCGTTCAAACACGAAAAATCTACAGAGAAGTATCTTCGATGTGGAACTCAATGCTGAACACATATCCGGCCTCATTCATGCCATCCAAGCGGTGGAATTGCTCGAAACACTCTGTTTCTATCGAACAAACGCTATTTCCTGGGAGAAAATCGTGTATTTTCCCACATTTTCCGTGCACTAGGGCTTGGTTCGGACGTGATAAAATTCCCAAAGATCTATTATCGATGTGAAACTATATGCCGCATTCATATACGGCCTCATTCATGCCATCCAAGCAGTGAAATTGTACGGGAAACTCGGTTTTAATCAGAAAAACGCTACTTCTCCATAGAAAATCGTGTATTCTCCAGACTTTAGGAAATCGTGTATGTCCCCACCTTGGTCGTGCGCCAGGGCTTCGTTCAAACGCGAAATATCTCCAGAGGAGGATCATCGCCATGGATCTATATGCTGGATCCATATCCGGACTCATTTCTCCCATCCAAGCAGTGAAATTGCTCGAAATACTCGGTTCTCATCAGGAAAACGCTATTTTTCCATAGGAAATCGTGTATTCTCTCAACTTTTCAGTACACCAGGGCTTGGTTTGAACGCAAGATATCTTTGGAAAAGTATCATCGCCGTGAAACTATATGCTGATGCCATAAACGGCCTCACTCCTGCCATCGAAGCAAAGAAATTGCTCGGAAAACTCGGTTTTCATCATAAAAACGCTCATTCACCATGGAAGATCGTGTATTTACCCACCTTTTCCGTGCGCTAGGGCTTGGTTCGAACGCAGGAGAGTCCCCGAGGAACGATCATCAATGTGGAACTATGATCTTAATCCATACCGGCCTCATTCCTGCCATCCAAGCAGTAAAATTGCTCGGAAAATTCGGTCCTCATCTGAAAAACACTTTTTTCCTCATGGAAAATCATAAATCTTCCGGCCTTCCCCGTGCGCCAGGGCTTGGTTCAAACGCCAGGAAATCCCGGAAGAACCATTGCCGATGTGCAACTATATGCTGGATCCATATCCAGCCTCATTTCTGCCATCCAAGCAGTGAAATCGCTCGCAGAACTCATCCCATCAGAAAAACGCTATTTTTCCATAGAAAATCGTATCGTTTCCCACCTTTCCCGTGCACCAGAGCTTTGTTCGAACACGAAAACTCTCCAGAGAAGTATCGTCGATATGAAACTATATGCTGAATACACATCTGGCCTCATTCATGCCATCCAAGCATCAGAATTGCTCGGAAAACTCGATTTCGATTGGGAAAACGCTATTGTTCCATAGAAAATCGTGAATGTTCCCACCTTCTCCGTGCAACAGGGCTCGGTTTGAACGCATAAGAATCCTCGAAGAACTATCATCGATGTGCGACTGTATGCTGAATACATATACGGCCTCACTTCTGCCATCCAAGCGGTGAAATTACTCGGATCTCATCAAAAAACTTTTTTCCATAGAGAATCGTGTATTCGCCGGCCTTTCCCGTGGGCCAGCGCTTGGTTCGAACGCAGAAAAATCTCCAGAGAACCATCACCGATGTAGGACTATATGCTGAGACCTTATCCGGCCTCATTTCTGCCATCCAAGCAGTGGAATCACTCGAGAAACTCGGTTTTCATGAGAACAACGCCATTTTCCCATAGTGAATCGTGTATCCTCCGGCCTTTCCCGTGCGCCAGAGCTTAGTTCGAACACGAAAAAATTTCCAGAGAACTATCATCGATGCAACACTATATGCTGGATACATATCCGGCCTCATTCATGCCATATATCAAAGCAGTGAATTTGCGCGAATCAATCGGTTTCCATGAGAAAAACGCTATTTCCTCATGGAAAATCGTGTATCTTCCGAATTTCCCGTGCACCAGGGCTTTGTTTGAACGCGAAAAGGATCATGAAGGACCATGCTCCATGTGAAACTGTGTGCTGGATACATATCCGGCCTCATTTCTGCCATCCAAGCGGTGAAATTGCTGGAAAAACTCGGCTCTCATCAGAAAAACGCTAGATTTTCATAGGAAATCGTGTATTTTCCCACCTCTGCCGTGCGTCAGGGCTTCGTTTGACTGCAAAATATCTCCAGAGAAGGATCATGGCCATGGAACTATATGCTGAATACATCTACGGCCTCGATGCTGCTCGCCAAGCAGTGAAATTGCTCGGGAACTCGGTTTTTATCAGAAAAATGCTATTTTACCATAGAAAATCGTGTATTTTCCCACCTTCTCCGTGCACTTGGGCTTGGTTCGGATGCAAAAAGGATCCTAAAGAACCATCTTCGATGTGGAGATATATGCTGTATATATATACGGCCTCATTTCTGCCATACAAGCATCGAAAAACTCGGTCTCATCAGGAGAACGCTATTCTTTCATAGAAAACCGTGTATTCCCCCACCTTTCTCGTGCACCAGGGCTTAGTTTGAACGCAGAATATCTCCAGGGAGGTATCATCGCCATGAAACTAGATGCTCAATACATCTACGGCCTCACTGCTGCTCGCCAAGGAGTGAAATCGCTCGAGAAACTCGGTTTTCATCAGAAAAATGCTATTTTACCATAGAAAATCGTGTATTTTCCCACCTTTCCCGTGCACTAGGGCTTGGTTTGAACGCAGAGAATCCCTCAGAGAACAATGATCGATGTGGAACTATATTCTGAATCCATATCCGGCCTCATTCCTGCGATCCAAGCGGTCTAATTGCTCGGAAAACTCGGTTTCCAACAGGAAAATGCTATTCTTTCATAAAAAATCATGTATTCTCCGGTCTTTCCCGTGCGCCAGAGCTCGATTCAAACGCGGGAAAATTCCCAGATAATTATTTTCGATGTGCAACTATAGGCTGGATCCATATCCAGCCCCATTTCCGCCATCCGAACAGTGAAATTGCTCGAAAAACTCGGTTCTTATCAGAAGAACGCTATTCTCCCATGGAAAATCGCTATATGCTGAATACATATACGGCCTCACTGCTGCCGGCCGAGCAGTGAAATTGCTCGAGAACCTCGGTTTTTATCAGAAAAACGCTATTTTACCATAGGGAATCGTGTATTTTCACACCTTTCCCGTGCACGAGGGCTTGGTTCGAATGCGAAAAGGGTCTTGGAGAACCATTCCCGATGTGGGGTCATATGCTGGATACATATCTGGCCTCATTTCTGCCATCCAAGCATCGAAAAACTCGGTTCTCATAAGAGAAACGCTATTCCTTCTCAAAAAATCGTGTATTTCTCCGCCTTTTCCGTGCACCAGGGCTTAGTTTGGATGCAAAATATCTTCAGAGAAGTGTTATTGCCGTGAAACTAGATGCTCGATACATATACGGCCTCAGTGCTGCCAGCCAATTAAGGAAATTGCTCGAGAAACTCGGTTTCCATGAAATAGACGCTATTTTTTCATGGAAAATCGTGTATTTTCCCACCTCCCCCGTGCACCAAGGCTTTTTTCGAACGCAAAAAACCTCCAGAAAAGTATCGTCGATGTCGAACTATATGCTGAATACACATCCGGCCTCAAAAATGCGATCCAAGTAGTGGAATTGCTCGGAAAACTCGATTTCAATCAGAAAAACGCTATTTTTTCATAGGAAATTGTGTATTTCCCGACCCTTTCCGTGCACCAACGCTTGGTTCGAACGCATAAAAATGCGCAAAGAACTATCATCGATGTGAAACTATATGCTGAATAGATATACGGCCTCACGTCTGCCATCGAAGCAGTGAAATTGCTCGAGAAACTCGGTTTTCCTCAGAAAAACGCTATTTCTTCATAGAGAATCGTGTATCCTCTGGCCTCCTCCGTGCGCCAGCGCTTGGTTCAAAGGGGAAAAAATCTCAACAGAACCATCATCGATGTGGAACTGTATGCTGAATCCATATCCGGCCTCATTTCTGCCATCCAAGCAGTGAAAACGCCCGAAAAACT
>JAPYYZ010007177.1:0-10231 GCA_030522705.1 Eretmocerus eremicus | reverse complement strand
CTTCTTATATGAATTATTTTATAATACAATGCCATTTGTCAGTATGTATGTATGTTTCATTTGGTACGAAATAACTCCCAAACGCATCGATCGATCTTCACAAAAATTTGATGAATTGATCAGCACTACTTGGCGATGAACCCATACCATTTTAGGCTCCATTCATCGATTACTTTATTTTTTATATCAAGTTTTATACCGAAATTCAAACATAGTTTCTACAGCATTGTGCGCCATTCGTGATATCTTGTTAATCCTTCTTATAGGATTATCAGAATCGATTGACAACTAATTTCTCACCATTATCTATCGATTGGTTGATACCGATTTTTGATTGAGGTCCTATATGGAAATTTCGGAGAAAGAGAAGAGAGAAGATGAAAAAAGTGCAGTATTTCAAAAAGGACCTCAATCAAAAATCGGTATCAACCAATCGATAGAGAATGGTGGAAAATGAGGAGGGAATTGATTCCTGATAGTCCTATAAGAAGGAGAAAGAAGGTATCACGAATGGCGCACAATGCTTCAAAAATTATGTTGAAATTTGGGCATAAAACTTGATATAGAAAATAAAGTAATCGATGAATGGAGCCCAAAATAGACTGGGCTCATCGCCAAGGAGTGCTGATCAATCCATCAAATTTTTGTAGAGATCGATCGATGCGTTTTGGAGTTATTTTGTACCGAAGGGAAGACAATAAACATGCAAACATACATCCGGACATCTGGGAAGTAGTTTATAAAATAATTCATAGAGGAAGTTGTATGAGATGGGGGGAAAATATGGGGGTACCATTAGATAGAGCTTGGCGGGTAGAAGAAGATGGAATAGGTTTCAGCAAAATTGGTGAATCATAAGAGGGTGTAAATTGAGAAAAAAGAAAAATTTCGGGGAAAATTTTCCGCACGATTACAATGCTTTCTCTACGAGAAAGCAAAAGGGGCTCCGAATACGGTTTCTATGTCGTAAAATTTCACTGTTCACTGTTATTATAAATCCATTCCCAACATTCTGGAGATTTCATCATTTCACTCCTTCAAAATCTGGAAAAATCCTTGAAATCGATCCAAGATTTTGTGTAGGAACCCTGTCAACATGTATTTGCTAACTTGATGCGCGCATCAACTTTCGCAGAATAATCCGGAACCTTCATTAAATTCGTTCATAGCAGGTAACATTGAAGCCAGGGATTTTTTTAGTATACAGAAGGTAGGTTAGATCATCACAATGACCCGTCTCGTTCCATGGAAATATTAAGCTTAACCTATAATTAATCACTTCTTTACCCGCTTCATGAATATAGAAGAATGACATTTTAAGGTGGTTCACTCGGTAAGAGAGAGACAGATAGCTGAATGTAAGAGAGACAGACGCAAAAGCGAGTTTTAGGAATTGAATATCTCTTAAGTGAAACCACCAATCTCGATAAAACTTGACATGAATGCTCTCAAGATCCCAATTTCAGGAATAACGCATCTTTCAAATATTTGCTCCGTTTGTTTATTGATGCGATTAATGTAAAATGAGATATCTCCAAAACCAGATTGACGATCTTCACGCAATTTCACAGAGATTGGAGGATTAATATCTCGGAAACTAGGTTGAGGACCCTCCTGAAATTTTGATATGTTCTTTAAACCCATGAAATCTTCCAGTATGCAAAATTTCAGCGTTTTCTATTGTTAGGAGAAAAACAGCAAAAAAAATTATCAACGGCAGCCTCTTCTGACAGTTCCTGAATGACCCATCGTGGCCGTTGGAATTATGTACTTTTTTCTTGCTATTTGCATTCAATACGTATGTAAAGAAGTCAAAAATCATTTCTGAACCTGGGGAAAGTATTGGAACATTGCATCTCTAGAACAAGCAAACACTAATTCATACCCTCGCTCACTGTTCCTTGTAGCGTCTCATAGTTGAAAATTGTGGTATTTGATTAGCCCGGAGATATTATACTTTGTCTTATTATTTAAAAAATATAATGCATAAGTTTGGGGCTGTGCATAAACCACGTAACGCTTATTTCTTTGGTATTTGACTCTTACCCCCCATCATTAATACATACCGTGGCCTTTTCAAGCGTCCCCCCCCCCCCGCCCGGGGCAAGCAGATTTTCCCAAGGATTTTTTAAAAATCGGATTTCTTATGAAAATATTTATTCTGGTTGTGAAAAATTGATTCCATTTCAATTTTCAACGTTCTTGATGTTTATATATTCAATTGGATTTTTATCTTCCTTAATGAATGCTGAAACCAGCCATTCATGCCAATCGTCAATAACAGTATGATTTTTAAAAGCAATCTCTACGGAATCACAAGCTCAACTAGGATTCTCCACGCCGTCTTCTTCCAGCCACTCTATAATTGGCACTAATGCGTCGAGTTCGTAGAGTGTTTTTGTATCTTGTTTTCGGAATATTTTTGCCACGCTTTGTTTCACTATGATACCTTCACCACGCAAAGCTTGAGGATGCATGTTTTTTTTTCTTCAAGGCTAACAAGTAGAGGACCAACCTTGCGGATCACGGATTTGGCCAAAACTTTGGGAATCATCTTGTTTCGGTGAGAAATGAAGATATCCCAGAGGGTTCATGCTAATAGGCTCTTTAAAAAAGCATGTATATAGGTATAACTAGCAATGCTAATGTCCATAGCTGTATCTCGGAACAGAGAGCACATTAGCATAAATCCTCTGGGATATCTTCATTTCTCGCCGGAACAAGATGATTCCCAGAGTTTTGGCCAAATCCGTGATCCGCAAGGTTGGTCCTCTACTTGTAAGTAAGCTCCGGAAAAATCGCAAGTTCTGCCTAAAATTTGGACAATACAATATATTGAAGATAGAAACAATGTCACGATTTTAATGACAGAATATGAACCGACAGAGTATTAACGGTAGTCTCATAATTAATCTTCAATCTCAATTGCATCAAAAGACAACAGAAATTGTACGGCACAGGAAAAGCTGCTGCTGTAAATAGCTTGAATCCAATGAATTTCCTTGAAAAAAGATCATAAGAACTATTTTTCACAAGCTTCTTTTGGAGTTGGAATCATGATCAGATCCTCAACCGTTCTGCACAGCGGGAAAAAAAGGAGTGAGGAATCCATTGCTATTAGTAGGTCCATTTTCCACATTACTTCTCCACTCGACACAACAGTTTCTATCACTACATTTGATGATCTAGAATTGAAATTAATACAACTGACTGAGTTCAAACAAAACAATCGCCTTTTCAAAGGAAACAGGTCTATATAAAACACTTGCAGTGGCACCTAAAATTCACAGCACAACTAATTGTGTTAGCACTTACCCTGGCTATAAATTGAAAGCTCCGCGATAGAAAGAAGACTCAATGCATTATTTTAACAATGAAAAACTACGTACCCTGGCTTTCATCATACCCCTTTCTCGTGCGTTACCGTAGCGTTTTGCCATACCCCTACCCATCCGTGAGCAGCATTACGTGCTTTATGCACAGCCCCTTTCGAGTAAACACCATGTTTCAGAACAATGAGTAGATTAACGTTACTCCAACATTTATTTTTTCCGAATTCCTTTCCAGGCGAGGCCAAAAAAATCGGGACAAGCGTGAAAATAATCCTGTAGCAAGCCTCAAAGATCAAACACGGCAAAAGCCATCACCCCTCTGGAATCAAGATCTGCCTGATATATATGTTGGCGATTCGAATAGCGAATTTTCAGATCGTGACATTCAGGTGTGTGGATCAAATTCTGAGAAAGATGAGCAGGTGAGTCAGAAGGTGGTCGCTTCACCCCAAGTTCAACAAAATCCTCAAGTTTCCCCAGAAATTGAGAGCGTGTATGAGAATGACCCTGGAGCTTCGTCTATCGATGCAGAAATTCAATCTCAAACCTGTGGAATGTCAGAGGGTAGTGGCACCCCTGATGATCAACCAATTCCCCAATCTGACCTCGGGAATGAGAATGCCAACGACAAAGAACCCAAAACTGACTCTCACGATGGAGAGATCCCGCCAGAGGGCGATGGGTATTCTGGGAACGGTGGCAGACGAGGAAATTGGTTGCCTTTAGGCTTTTTTTTATTGATCTTGTCTTTTTTGCTCGGAATTTATGTATGCTTCATTACGAGGTTAAGAAAACCCGTTCAAAAAATTAGAAAAGTATTCCGAGCAAAAGAGAAACAATCACCTCCCAAGAAAAAGTCCCCTCCCAATTGGTTCCAACGTGCTCACGATCGAAGAGAGCGGGTGAGGGATAAAAAGATCAAGAAAAAATACCAGTGCAAGGAACCTTGTTGTCGGCCTACTAGGGGAAGGAATCGACGACATACCAAAGGGATGGTCAATGGAATGGATCGACCACATGCGGAACGAATGGTCAATGGAATGGATCGACTCGCAAATGGTAGGCGTATTGTAAATATGGAATATCTCGTCGGCGAAATGATGACCAAACTATCCAGTCACGGAAAGTGTAAGTCTACCGACTGGCGTTTAATAGGCGAGGCCCCTTACCACGGGGGATTGCGATGTCTTTTCCGATTTAGGTGTGCTCGATGCTTGAAGGAATGTCACATTTGGTCCGAGCAAACGGTGGAAAACTGCCTTGATCTGAATGTATGTTCTATGCTGGGATCTCTCGCAGCTGGTATCGGTTTCCAGCAGACTGAGATACTACTGAATACAATGGGCATCCCGTACATTGATAATAAGACCTACAAGACTAAACTCGATTCCTGTTACCGAAACCTCGAAAATATCACTCAAGAGAGCATGAATGCAGCTGCTAGGGAGGAAGCCGAACTGGCTAGAGCAGCTGGTGAAGTGCACTCGAACGGGATGCCAATGATAACGGTCATTGTTGATGGAAGTTGGCTGAAGAGATCATTTGGTTGTAAGTATGACTCTTCGTCAGGATTGGGCGCTATCATTGGCAGACGAACTGGGAAAGTTTTGTACATTGGCTTGAAGAACAAATACTGCGAAACATGCTTTAGGGCTATGCGAAGAGGGCAACGGGCAGGGGACCACATATGTTGCAGGAATTACGAACAATCCAAACCGTCTACCCTGATGGAAAGTCAGTCTCTGATTGAAGGTTTCTGCACAAGCATTAAACAGCATGGTCTCATCTATTACCGCTTCATTGGGGATGGTGACAGCAGTTTCTATACGAATTTATTGAAGGCTAGGCCGTACAAGGACTTGGGCATTGATCCGGAAAAGATTGAATGTATAAATCACCAGTTGAGAAATTTCTGTAGAAAAGTCACTGTCCTTACTACAAAATCAAGGAAAGATTTTCAGCGCAAAAAGTATTACGTGATGTTGCGAAAACACGTTAAAAATAATACTTTAGCTCTGCGCGGAGCCATTCTCGAAGCAGTGGACAAATATCGCTCACAGGAAGGAATTTCATGGGATCTGAGAGCTGAAAATCTTGCCAAAGAGATTCGGAATATTCCGCATCATGTATTTGGTGACCACAGGCGATGTTCTATATTCGGACTTGATTGCCAAAGTTCCTCGGGATCTAAAAAGGAAATTAATTATGTTCCATACTTGAAAGCATACCATCTCTTCAAAGAAATCAAGTGTTATGCTGATGCAATTAGTGCTCACTCTAAGAGCTTATTGCATAAGGAGAACAACAATCCTGTTGAATCCTTCAATAACCTCGTTTGCAAACAAGTATCTGGGAAACGTATTGACTATTCGAAAAGTACTCAATACAATATTAGGGTATTTTTCGCAGTCATTCAAAGGAATACGTCGGGAGGAGCTGTGAGTCATATTTATAGAGAGTTAAAGAAGGACATCCCAGACTCAGTGAACAGATGTGAGTCCAGCAGAAAAGCAAAAATTGCAAGGACAAGAGAGGCCAGAAGAGTGAATGGTAGGAAACGTAAGTACCAATACTGTCCTACTGATGAACACTATGGTCCACATTGCGAAAAGCCCGAAATGTCCCCCGAACAAATAGAAATCGAGCGAGAAAAGTTTCGGCAAACACTTGAGGGACTTCGCGCACAAAGAGAGACCATTGAAATGGAAACTCGTTCTCAGAGTGAAAGTTCATTGTGGGGTGCCGTTCGGCAAAAGTTCTTGACAGCCTCGCACTATTCTAAAATCTGTAAAATGAGGGACACCACATCTTGTCGAAGCACAGTTATGAGTATCTTGTACGGTACCCCATTCAGTAACCCCGCGACTCGACATGGTCATGCACAAGAGGAACCTTGTAGGAAAGAACTGCAAGAAGAGCTTAATGCAACTCTGTGTCCTAATGAAAGGATTAAAGTTGAACCGTGCGGAATCTTCATTGATCCAACGCCAAATTCTGTATTTGCTGCGAGTCCTGATGCAACGATTGGCTCAGATGGCTTGGCTGAATTGAAAAATCCGTTCGTAGGCAAAGATCTTGATGTTCTCGATCTCATGAAGACACGTAGTGATTTGAATTTCATCAACAAAAAAGGTGAAGTGAGACAGGACCATCCATGGTTCTACCAAGTTCAAGGTCAGTTACACGTCACTCAGCGTAGTTACTGCTATCTGGTGCTGAGGACTCTGAAAAACATGTTTTATAAGCGCATCGAAAGGAATGATGATTTTTGGAAGACAAAAATGGAACCGAAACTCACGAGGTTCTATGAATACTGCATAGAACCCGAGATCGTCAATCCGCAACATCCGGACAAACCAATAAAAGACCCTGATTACATCTTGCAAGCCCAACAAAAGCAGGCCGAAAATGGGCCTGCCAGTAAGAAAGGGCGTCGATGTAATGCTTTCAATGAGAGCGAGTGCATGATGGAAATTTCTCAAACAAAAAATACTGCTCAAGACGCATTCCATGAGGAGATTGATGCCGATGAAATCATCGATAGAGTCCTCATGCGACAACCCGATCACGCAAATTATGTAATTGATGATGACGTGGTTTGTACTGGCATGGCAATCCCGATGGACGAGAATCACGAAAGACAATCATGTAATGATCATCATGATGCTGGAAGTGTAGAATATGTGGGGACATTCCAAGTTGATGATCGTAGTGACGGTGGTGTTCAACTATGGTTGCCACGAGCGGTGAATGACGTTCAATTTCAGAGATATAAGGAAATGATCTTAGATCCCAAAGAAACCTTGAGCTCTGAAGCTATCGATTGCTTCATTAAAGTTGTCCAACTCACCGGCACCATCGAGATTCAGAGTACAGAATACATGAGCTACCCGCAATTTGTTCAACCAGCAGAGACAAATGATAGTGCTGTAATTATGGGTGGTACTGCTACGGGCCATTGGCGAGTAGCTTATTACGATGGAAAATGTGTTCGCATCTTTGATTCTTTGAGAAATTATAACGGTGGGAAGCTGTTTCCCGTAGAAATTGCGTATCTAGCCCGAAGATTTCCAACCGTGGCACGAAAAAACATAACCATAGTGCCCATCAATACACGCCAGCCCGATGGTCTCGTCTGTGGCGTGGAGGCTTGCGCTCTACTAACGGAGCTGATCCTCCTTGGCGATTGTACTCGAGTAACGATATCACGGGATGTCAGGCTTATTAGGAAACATCTCTTTGAGGAGATTTTAGAGGGGAATAGATTGGTCCTTTTCCCAGGAAAGAGGCCCGGTATCATACCACCATCTGTGCCGACATGCCAGTGCACAAAAAAGAAGTGATGGCAGTCGATATTGTCCCCAGGAGAACGGGTTCATCATCTGTTCTATTTTGGATAATACTCGAGCGGGTAAGGTGGCATCCTTCTGTGCAGCTAGTAAATTGTGTGGTTATACAACTGCATGCTCGTATTTCGAGACACCTAGTTCACTCGAATATACGATTCATTTCTGGCCGCTACCGGGTCGAGTTCAGAACTGATGTTACTTCCATCGGCTGTTAATTTGATAGAGGAAAAGCGAACTGAGAATATTCAAGCTCGGGCCGAGATAGACAATCAAAAAGTTCCTAACCGTAATGATCATGATGAGTATTTTCGGCTCGCCTTCGGCTCGGGTCGGAATCAGCACGAGGGCACGAAATACGACATCAACGACCGTGCTTCAGAATATATTCTTGTTTGAAAATCCATGAGTGACAGTCACAGTTCCGCATGAGAGTGCAATTTTCACATGGATTTGTGATTTTCACTCACGAATTGTCAAAAAGTAGATTGCGATACACGGTCGTGAATGTTGTGTTCCGCATCCCTGTCGCCTTCGGCTCGGATCGGAAACCATCACTCCGTATACCATATCCAACTTTCCCGCACTTATATCGAATTATAATATCATTGGAAATATTTCGCAAAGCTCTGATATACATTTGCTAACTCCTCTGAACAAAGAGCCGATGAGATTAGATCATATTTGAAACTTGATCCGCAGAGGCCGCTCTATGCTTGACAAGTTCAAGCGAAGTGAGTGGAAATTACACATAGTCACTCCACTCGAGTGGAAGACAACAGTAATTTTCCAATCAATGACTGCGATCAGAGTAAACTCAAGAACGATTTCATTGAGAAATGATACCTGTTTGAAGAATAGTGAATTTAATTATTCTGTCTGATCATTTTCATGGGTCAGAATGAGAGGGAAGATAACTCTGTACTTGTATCGCCATTTAGTATTGTGACTCTATGTATGAATGATTGATTTAAGTGATGACTTTATTGTTTTTTCGAGTCACTTGACGCCGCTCTCATGCCGACGATTGTGTTTTGACAAAGGTTCAAGCTACGATCTTCGAAGCTTAAACTTTCATCAAGTTATGATCGACAGCCCAAGCGTGGTGACAAATGGCTCAAAAAAGCGAGTGAGGCATCGAATATCATTCCATCAATCGAGCAAAAGAGTACCAATATCGGCGAGAGGTAACTCATCGATAACATGGTGGTGGCAGAGGACCATAATAATCGATGAAATGAATGTAGAGTAGCGTCCGACTTTATTCAATGAATAGTTAGCAGATGCAACAGCTTGTACATAATTTTTTCCAATCCAGGATCATTATTAGCTGCAAAAAGGTGTGGAGAATCTCAAAATCATTCATTTTGCTATAGAACTTGAGTATACTCTGATAACGCTCAGTCACGATAATTGTGTGCATGATGTAGACTAGTCGTATTTTGTTGAGCATGTTTGTGGTTGACTTCGTAATCAGGACGAGGTAAACGGTTGTAGAGGGTAATTTGCGACGGGCATCTTACACTGTCATTTACGAAAAGGCAGTGGGTATCAGGGAGAAACTTGTTGCATGTTTTCTATCAATTTGACTTCCAGAATTTGCAACTTCCAGAATTGTTTCGATAATTGAATAAACCAGTAGGCTTGTAAACTAGGAAATTTCACTGTTTCCGGGGAGGAAGAGGATTCCTAAATCACATCCTTGCTGGCTGGGATATATTATTGTCAATGGGCGTCAGTTTGATTTTTGATTCAAGGCTACGTTGCTCAAAGAAGGACCCCCCCCCCCTCACCGTATGAAAACCGTAGCCCGAGGGCCTAGCACCCCTCCCTCCTGAAAAAGGTAACGTGGTGAAGGCATGAGCCCTAACTCCGAAATGGAAATTGTGAAAACTTGAAATTCAACCCATTCGACATTTTACATACGCGAAAGCTTACCTCCTACGTTTTGAGCGTATGTCGGAAAACATTATTTTAGAGACCGTACCGGGGAAGTTTTGAAGCTCCTAAGATCCTTTTGCAATTATTCTTTGACGCATTTGAATCCCGTGAAGTAAATCAGATAGTCGAATAAAACAAGCTTTTATTTGCTGCGCTACTCGAGTCTCAACGCCTGTCTATAACATTGAATACTTGATGTCATGGGCATTGCATTTCATGTTCGTGCCGATTCCATCGGTGACTAATCATAGATTTTCTCCCCCCGGGGTACAAGGTAACGGTCGTCGCTATTCAACTAACAAGGGGAGACCACACCCTTCGGGTCACCAAATCTGACCCAAATTTTTTTACAGACTCGTACCACCTAGTATATGCAGAATCTAGAGTATCTCTGTCAAATGCCCACTCTGGACAGAGATACAGTCATAGACATTAGCATTGCCCGTATAGGCCTGTATTAAAAAGCCGTATATATAGATATACTAGCAATGCTAATGTCTATGGCTGTATCTATGGACAGAGTGCCCATTTGACAGAGATACTCTAGATTCTTCATATACTAGGTGGTACGAGTCTGTAAAAAAATTTTGGTCAGATTTGGTGACCCGAAGG
>JAPYYZ010007176.1:0-18157 GCA_030522705.1 Eretmocerus eremicus | reverse complement strand
AGTCTTGTGTAGAAAAAGTGTCCAATATATTGGACAAATATAGTGAACGACCTCCCAAGGTTGCTATGGTGATTCACAATTCCTCGACTTTGAGGTTCGAGTCTTTCTTCCACGGATTATTATTATCATCTGCACGAAATAATTCGGGTGAACTTATTTGAATGAGATCCTCTAAAATACTTCGGAAACGGAGACTGAGTACAGTTCGCACCTCGCACAAGTGTCAAAGAGAATCCAGTGTTTCAAGTAAGAAACGGAAGAGAATCAATAATTCTGCAACGGTACAAACTTCGTCATCGATTTGCAATGTCGTGGATTTGGGAGGTGGAATGTTAGATGAGAGATCAAGTAGTCCTTCACAATTAAGAGGTAATAAAACGCTCTTGTGCGATTTTACTTTCATGATTGAATCTCGACTTTTCATCTGTAAATTCATCCAGATCAATTCTCTCGAGAGAATTTCGTCGATTCAACTGCCGAAGATACCGTCACTTTTTTTGGAAAAGATGAGACCAAAAAGAACGAGGACTGTCTGGAAACAAGTGAGGCTCATATTCATTCCATGATTGAAATGTAACTATTGACCATACGACCCACATTCACATAATCACAAGCGAAGGGAATAGATGATGATTTTCAAGCTACATGATAACTTGCCCTGAAAAGTTCGATCAGAAGCATGGCATCTCGTTCTAAGATTCAACTACGTTCACTATTCACAGCGTTTCGCAGAATTTATTTCCTTCAGAGCTATTCTGCAACTCGATGTGACTTGGAAACAAGTCCTGTACCAGATCCTACGATAGCTATTTTCTAGCTTTTGATATAACTTATAGAGTTTAGAATGAGAACAATCATGGAAGCCATTACCTTGAGCTGAGAGGAAGGTAGAAATAGTCCAGGAGAAATTGGCTAAACGGCTCAAATTCATCGCGATTTCCTGCATTCTTCACAGTTCTCTATAGTCCGCTTATAATCAAGATCTACCGAGAACTTGACCGTTTATTGGTGGTCCATAATTAATATATCTCGAACGAAATTCCTTCATAGCTTCCGTGAAAAAATCGACGGAACGTTTTTCCTCGATTTGGTCTAACACTATGGAACTTGCACCAATAATATCATTCCCAACGGACTGGATCTCTATATCATTCTGAATAAAAATACACTGCAAGAAGAATTTCTCAATGAGAAAAACATCTTCTCTTGTTTTCAGCATCTGCAATTTCAAGAAAATGTCTATTTCTTGGAATCAAAACATTCTCAAAATGAGATATTCCGTTCTCATTTTGAGAGGATCGAATGATGAGAAAAAGTTCTTCTCAAATTGATGAGATACATTCTGACCTAACTACCAGTTCGAAGTTTTTCTGCCACCTGTCATTACTTACCTTGTCCATATGAAGAGTGATACTGATAATAGCCATTCACGAATCAAGAAAAAAGGCCGAGCGATTGATAACGATAATGAACGTCTTGTAGCACTTACACCTAAATATGGAAACTTTGAACATTATTATTGAATTCTAATGATATGAAATATTGATGGTGATGGGTTCGCAAGGCTATTTCCGGCACCGCGGAATTACCGCACTCCCTTCGCTAGTGCGTTGAACTGTCCGCGTGCCTGAACCGGCCTGACGCGCCCAGTGCCTTCCATCAATATATTGGTATAATATACCAATATATTGATGAAAAAGATCTTCCGTCCATCAAATGCAAATAAGTCTAGTTCACCCCAGTCGCATATAAAGGAAAAATATTTGAAACTGAACATGTAATTACATGAAGCTTGGTAGATCAAAAATTTTCATCTGTTCAATGATTTTAATATATCCTCTCTCACTCATAATATTTCTGAAGTACTCATCTTGAGAGAGTATTGCTTGAATGAACATGTAGGCAGTCATGGGTCTCGAGGCAAATGATGTGCTAAAGATGTAGTCGAAGGACTTAATTCTGCGGCAGATTTGATGTGAATATCTTCATCTTTTAGAACCAGTGTAGAAATTCGCGACGTTCCATTAGTATTTTTCATATGCGCGTCCCCAAAAAACATATTCCTCGAAATGATACTGGATTTCCATTGGGAGGTTTCTCAGATTTTGTAGTTCGATCTCGACATTATACCGTAGTTAGTCAAGTATCCAAAATCCAAATAGTGTTGATCGAGTTGATGAATCCTTATTAAATCGGAAATCGAGTAATTTCCTTACTTGGACTGTGATATCTAGAGATATGAATACTCCTTGATCCAAGGAGCGGAAAATTCTTGGTGCGATTCGGTTTTCTACAAGTTAGATCCAAATCCAGACGTTGTGAATGATATTCTTCTACGCGATGGATCAAGCCTTCGACTTCTCCGATTGAGTATGATGAAGAAAATTTGCAAGAGAACATGTAGGAGATGATGGATTTGGATAGATCCAATGTTGATCAGACGAATACGTACGTTTAAAAACTCATGTTCCTCGAAATGAGACAATCTCGAATGAAAGTCTGCGAGAAAAATTTGTTTTAGAATGCTCGGAGACTTTTTCTTTATTCTCACTAGAATGGTGTCTGGATTTGAGAAATTTGTCATCAATGAATTGACAAGACATCATTCTATCCGTTGTTTTTTGCAGAACTCAAAACATTAACAATAATCCATACAAGGAATCCAATGCAAACGTTTTTTTCCCATTAGAAAGAGTGGCATGCAATGCCTTCCTAAATCTCGATTGAGATCGATCTCACGTATCTCACGGATAGAGTCGAAGTCGGTACTGCACTTACGTTCTCTCTAAATGTGATCGAGTGACAATCCACTCGATTGGAGTGGAATTTCGCTAGAAGGCGGGAGGGGGATACGCTTCACCCTCCTTCGAGTGATTTTCTCCTCGAAAGGTAGAGTGATTCTTACTTTTCACTCGAAACTACATTCCAATAATATGAAACGGAAGAAGCAACAGTTGACTATAAATAATAACTTTAATTCTCTCACATCAACTCATATACGAGCATCGTGATTTTAGAAATGAAAAAGAAAAAAACGAAATGGTGAGCTCGAATATGGATATCAAATACACTTTTGACCTCGATGGGGCTCGAACCCACGAACTTTCGGTGATCAGGCTTCGACCTTACTCACCACGCTATGCTGTTGAGATGATGTCCATGGCTGGATTTGTTTTCAAGTGCTCTACGTAGAAGTCAATAATCAATGAATCAATTATGCGTGACGGTCATGACTGATAGCTGTTATTGGAGTGATTTTATTCTTGAAGAGTAGATTTCCAAATGCTGATCTGGATGAATTACGTATCAGGTAGAACATAATACATTCTAGCGGTATTTGAAAAAGGGTGCCAGGTTGTTCAAATTCCGCCTTAGCTACAGCGATATATCATTCAACGATGGAATAATAATTATCTCCAGTGAATTTCCCATTATCTATTCAGAATCCTTCTAAACCAGATCCTTGGCAAAAGTGATTCCTATTTGAGGTTGTCACTGATAGCGATCATCATTCCGTGTGAAAATTTCAAAACTATCATTCTTTAATGAGATATCGGATTTATTTCAACTTCCGGGAGAACGACTTAGAATCTTGGATAATGTTCTAAAAGCATCCCTCGAAGAATCATTAGCGACGTAAGTGAGATTGGAATAATAATAGTTGGAGGTTAAGTGCGCAGACATTGAAAATCACTCGAATACGAGCGATTTGCTCCCCTTTTTGCTCAAATTCAAGCGATTTTGAAGACGCTCTCGGTTCAAGTGAAAAAATCACTCGATCAAATTTAGAGAGGTCACAGAAAGCAGTTCTTTCCCTGACTTCCAATTGACCCCAAATTATATCAGAAAAAAGCTATCGCCATTCTCTAATGATTATCCAAACGCACATTAGAACACCATTTTCACTCAACCAGCTCGAGCTTTGTTTGTTTACATTCACGATTCGATGTTAAAATTCCTCATTTCCGGAAGCTCGCTCTCTAGAAACGAGCAACATTTGATCTCAACAATCGCCTTCATTTCTTAAAATTGAGTGAGTTCTTGAACCAAGCAGAAAAATTTCAGCAATTTGAGAAATCGGTTCCTCATTTCATGAAAAATTGCCTAGACGGAGAAAACAATCTCTCATTTTGAGGGAGAACATTCTGAATTCGAGAGATTTCGCTTAATTCTCATTCTCACTCTAAGAAGCACAGAAATGAGAGAGTGTAACGGATTTAAGAAATCCTTTTTGTAGTGTGGATACATACAGATCAATCCAAGGAGGTGAGATACTAAATGAAAAGTGATGAGAAACTGCTCGAACCGTCTAAAATCTTCTCCAGGATGTGTCCCCTATCAAATGTGAGAATTGTAGATCTACCAACTCCGCGGCTTTTGAGTGAGTTGAGTCGAAAAATTACATTCAAACCAATGCGAATAATCGTACACGATACTCGATTTTTTCATCAGAACACTTCTAGTTCTGCGAAAAAAGCTCAAAAGTAGTTGAAAATCCTTCCTGTTTGAATCTCTATCATTTTTTAACAAACATGTTCAAAAATATTCGGCTTCCACAACGCGGTTTGTCGATAGGCAATGGTTTGCCGAGCGTGAGAGTGATAGATATAGGTATACCGCGTCATGCTTTCCGAGCGGGTCGCGACGATCAGTGTAGATCAGAAACGGCTCGCTACACAGGAACTGGTCTAACTTTCTTCCACAGAAATTTCGTCATTCTAGGTTCTCTGGCCGGCGCGCGTGTCAAAATGACGCCTCGAGGGGAAAAGATTTAGAAACTACATCTGATTACCTTCAATTTGACCTATGGTAAATGTCACTTCGACCCTTCTTTCCAGTGAAGGTAAATTTTGCCTTTTTTCGATTTGGGCCCACTGTGCGCCGTTCGCAGAACGGTATGATGATTCGAGACGCGGCAATTCAAGATATAGAGGTTGGCCTCGCAACGGACGCTGTAACGAGAGACCTCCAATGAGGAATTATAATAGTAGAAACTTGAATTATTACAGCAATGATCCTCATTATGATCGTGGATATTATAACGGCGGTGAAGATCAGAGAAAACGATCGCGAAACACTAATGATGATAATCGAAGACATAATTATGTTGGCCGTGATGATGACCATGAAGGCCTCTCCCTTGATTATCGAGGTAATTATTCCGAAAGAGATGAGAAACGCGATCGCACTCCCGAAAATCGCGATCGGAGAGAGATCTCTTCGAATAATGGACCTACAAATAGCCCTAACGATTCAACAAATTCTGAGGATGCTCAATATCAAGCCATTAGGCCATACGCATACAGCTAATTCATTTTACATTACGATGCGTATTTCTGAAAACGAATTGCAAAGACATCCATTAGACTTTGCTTGCGGCTCATCCACAAATGCCGGAGCAAATCTCATATTCCTAGAAGCGAAGTGCTCAGACGATGTCGTAACATCCCCGGGAAATATTCTGTCGTAACATCCAGCGAAGCGAACATAGAGGAACTTTGACTCGCAAATCGATTCGTACGGAATCCAATGCACGTACCATCAACAAACTTTTGCGATAAGAAAGCTCCAAAGAATATCGTGTGTTGAATTGTAGATATCTATAACTACTAGAGTTTCAATTAGTCCTATCGAAGGAGAGCATTTCGGATTTCGGCTGAAATATGATAATTAATGGGAAAAGATTTGAATGCATGGATCATTTCTCTATTTTCCATTGTGCTGCATGGAACAAAAAGGGAAAATTCCGTGGGGATATCATTTATGCATCTAAAAGATTGGAACCCACTCGGATCAGGGGGCTGTTAAGAGAGTCATAATTGACATGTATGGAAGACTATGTGCATGGTTAGAACCCAAACATGATCAAATTAGTTTGGTAACTAGAACGAAACATGAGCAGAGATGCTTAGAACCCACTCGAAATCGAATATTTGTGGTTAGAAGCCACTCGAATTCAAATGTTTGTGGTTAGAAGCCACTTGAACTCAAATTTTTGTGGTTAGAACCCACTTGAACTCAAATATATGTGGTTAGAACCCATTTGAACTTGAACAAATGTGGTTAGAGCCCATAAATTACTGAAAATTGTCAAAGTGGTTAGAGCCCACGAAGTACTAAAAATCATCAACGTGAGTAGAGCCAACAAGCTATCGTTAACATTCGCATGCCTAGAATTTATCACGATTCGGAACTATTTACGTGGTTAAATCCCATGAATCACTGCAATTATTCATGTGGTTAGAGCCCACGAATCACTGAAAGTATTCATACGGTGAAAATCAACGATAACTCGAGCTGTTTGGACGGTTAAAAATCACCCAAACTCGAAACTATCTATATGATTATAGACGTCTTACGAATAAAATTTATTCATATCGCCAGAAGTTATTCATAATCGGAACCGTTCTTATGATCGAAACCCACGCACAATTTGGATAATACAGGTAGTTAAAATCTACTCAAAGTTCAAACGACGTCAAGGATAGAATTGGTCAACCTGAAATTCAATCCAGAATGATATTGGACTCAGAAGTTAGTCTTGAGAGATTAAATGAAAATGGTTATAGTATACGCATCCGAAGAGCCAAACGATGATGTAAATAGGGAATATATTGTGGATCCTCTTATATTATCAATTCAATGATGAGGATAGCTTCTCACGAGAAGATTCAGACAGGGATTAATCTCAAATTGTGTGTGTAAGCGAATGGAAGAACCACCATAATATAACTCTAGATAATCCTAGTGGGGATGTCCATTTTGGATGTGAAAGGTCTGATTAGATCATTTGGAAGAAAAACTTGATTCATGCAGGACGTTAATTTGAAACTTGAGCCAGTGATTCTGCTCTTGAATCTGCTTGAATACTCATAAAATTTTGAATTCGTATCATTGACATTACTCACGGATACTGAACAAACTGTCTTTTCTTCATTTTCCATGCGGCCAATGGACGACATTGGCCACAAAGGATTCAATCTAGGTATTCTTCTCCCGGTGAAATAATCGGTCACTCTGATTTTGCGGTATCATAGATATGAGATTTGATTGTTTTGAAGCACTGAAAATGTTCATTTTTTGTTACTCATGACATGAAATTCCTATAATCGAGAACTGTGGAGTGGATCGGATGATTTTCATGGGGAAAAAGAGTTAAGAAACGTATTTCAAATTATAGAGCACGAGGCAAGGAGTGCTATTGCGAGCTATTGAGATGGTGAACGTGATGCAAATCGCGGTCCGTCATCGAAAGGTAGTAGGGGGACCCTTTTGGTCTTGTAGTAGGTGATAATATGGATGCATAAGTCGCATCAAGGTGCTATAATCAATATTCTAAAATGGAAGCCCACAAGTGCCCAGAAATTTCACACGGAAGGTTATAATCCATACTTCTTTCCCTCATGCTCCAACACTCATACATCCTGAACTCACAATCCTACACAAAAACGAACGACACGAAAATGAGGGATAAACGCCAAATGGAGACCAACAGGCAGAGAATCGAGGCATGGTTTCCACTACAAAAATTGACATCTAGTTACGAATTAGTCACTGGGGAAATTTTGAAAAATCCTTAAGAATTGTCTCCAAGAAACTGGATTCGTCTATGATTGTCATTTCATATGGCCGATTCCGCAAGCATGACCTCCTACTGGGACTTTGCAACAGTGATAATGCAAAGCCTTCATCTGCAAAATGTGGGAGATGCCTCGGGCCGTACATCGGACCTCTCGGGCCTTGCTGAAGCCTCAGGTGACGCTCTTTCTGAGACGCTCAGGATTGCAGAAGGAGATCTTTGCCGGTAAACCTGGAAGATTGGAAAAAAATTCTCTCTAAATAGGAGGCTTGGGATGCAGAGTAAGCTTTGAGAGCATGTGATTTACCGCGTGAGAATTTTTATATAGAGCATGATGTTTGGAATGCTTCCAAAATTGTTGAAAAAGTGGACGTCGGGCAATCACGGGCGCACGATGAAAATATTGGACGAGCTCTCCCGATCGCGCTGGAGGGATTGGCCTTGACCCCGGGGATGTATCAAAGCGACTGATACGATGTGATCACCATATCACAAATTATGATATAATCGACACGTTCCCTCGCGTAGAAATCGAGAGGCTTCACGTACAGAACTGAAGTCTAATAGACACACACATATACCTGCACGCCACTTATCCAAAAATACTAACATGAATACACGGCAGACGATCGTGGCTTCGAACGCGGATCTCGTTGCAAAGGTCATTAATCGCGAGATAGAACTCAGACAATAATCAGCACAGTGAGGGCGTAATTATACTCAGTCGACGGCGACGCCGGATAGGAAGAGTGGAAGTAGGAGAACTGGACTCATTATCACTAAGTCCAGACCCGGGCACACCTTCGCGTGGACGCCAAGGGTTGTGTCTGGGAACCATCGTTGGAGACCCGTACCACGTCGGTGGATACCAAGCCCAAGTATCGGGTGGTGACATAATGTGGAAAGTCGTAGGAGTCCAGTATGGACTCCCAAAAGGCACAAAAAAGACCCAGTCAGCGGGGACCAGCCTGGGTCGAGTAGGCCCCATCGGAGAAGCAGAACCAACATGAGACGGATTCATTTCTGTCAACGGAGGATTCGATGAGTTCCACACACGTGTGATCACGCTCGAGTAGCCACCAAACACACTTGAAGACTCAGATGCGAATGAGATCTCTTGATTTACGAAAAAAATCGGTAAGCGGTCGCCCCACCACCAAAGTAAGGGCCAAAAGAGGGATTCATTATGTAAAAAGGGTAAAGGAGAAAATACGCGTTGATGCAGCCACTCCTCCGTGGCATTCGTCACTTTGGAGAGGTGTCAGGGTTTGGGCCGTCTTGCGCAGATCGATTGCGTTCTCCGCACGTGAATCGGCTTCGAATTTCCCACAAGAATAGGATGAAGGAGGGAGTAAGTACTTGCTCCACCTCCACTTCGTCCACGATGACTTCTTTTAATATACGACGCATACGAATACTATAATTGTCCATATTCATAGTGCATATGCTCCCTTCTCTTGGAGCTTGAACCCTTCGCAGTCGCGAGGTTTCGGAACTCTTGTTCTTTTTGAAGCGCAGCCAATGGACACCGCGCTTCCAATTTTCTTTGTATGCCGACGTACATGTAAGTTACAACAAAAACTCCAAGTACGGGAGGATCATTCTACGACCGAAGCACGAATTCATCAAGGGAATTCCCCGAATTCCCCAAATTTTCGGGAGAACTCCAAAAAGATTCCATGATTATCATGAGAAAAGCCCATTCCCAGAATTTCAGCTCAATCGCACGTTTAGATCCAGAGCTATTCCAAGTTTGGTAATCCTATCCAAATTACACGCATTTGTACGACGGGATGCATTTTCAACCTCCCCGGATGCACAGAATCATGGAAATCAATCTCATACACTTCCACTACACTCAGTGCACCCCTTCTCATAACCTATTACAAGTCAAAAAACACATTTACACCATTCAGAAAAGGGTCATAGAGCAACAGAGTCAGAAAAGTCAAAAAAACGCGACGAAGAGGTTCAAAGAGTACCATCGCGCCGTCCTTCACCAAACCTTCATTTTTGTGGAATCACACTCTTGGAACACGTAGCATTCTTGTTTAGAGATGAAACCAGAGGAATTATTTGTTTTGCGCATCAAAAATAAGCCTAGTATACCCAAAATTGCGATTCGAGACATTGAGAATTTTTGCTTACGAAAAGTCGCATAATCAAGTTTGGAACCCTCAAAACCGCTATTGCAATGCGAATTTCAATGAAACCATGCTTGTGAGTGGCTGTAATCGTAGCACAACTATTCCGTTACTCACTCCAATAGTTTATCCAATCATTTTATGCAACAATCATTCGAAATTCACGTCACAATGGACCAAAAGTACGTTGCGATAGCAAAGTTTAGCGATATGCGCCCATTCCAGTTTCTCGGGAACAAATCGAGATTTTCACGTGATATTCATCTTACAAGTACATATGAACTCACCCCTGAAGGCCATCATAACTAGGAGAGACCAATTTCAGTGGAAAATATTTTTCGAAACCGAGAAAAATGCGAAATTTGCAACATATGCTTAGTATAGCAAAAAGACAAAATGTACCTTTGGAAATCCAATTGTGGAATGTGAATGTGAGTAAAACTATTGTTAATAGTTTATTATCATTTTACAACAATATTCGGACAACAATCGCTATCATACATTCCCAGGAACCAAGAAACTTCAGAAATTGAGGCTTTCCAATTTTAAAATGTTTCGCTTGGAAAAACAAAATCAAGAGCACGACGAACTAAAACTCGACCAGTTTTCCAAATTCCGATTTCGAAATCCGTAGATACCTTCTTCTGGTGGTCCAATACGAAAAGCAGAAGCAACCGACACAGAAACAAATTCAAGAATTCCAAAACAGCAAAGAGTTCTCGGCAAAATGCAATTTCTACCACCTAAAGACATGTAAAGCCATACTGCCCATGTCTCAGCCAATCCTGATCCGATTTTTGCGTTTGACAGCTCAAATTGAAGGTCTATCTGAGCACTCTACAGTCGTGTTACAGGGATTCTTCGAAAATTTGGGAAATTTTGGAGGAATTCTGTGAGAAAAATGGAAATTTTTCGAACGAAAAGAATCAATTCAAATTCAAAATTCCATCATTTTTCAATAACGTTAAGACAAAATCGATGTGTCAAGATCGAGACAAGACTATCTTCATCTCAAGAAGGGAGGAAACCAGAGAACGAAAAAGTACCCGGCAGCCACAGTCGCAAGCTATTAGCTTTATTGCGCGGGCGTCGAGGCATCGGCTACACAGTAGAGAATGCAAAGGATTGGTATACGCATTGCACTGTTGTGCGTGAGACAGTCCGCTCCATATACAAGTGTGTATAGGCTAGTCAGTCGCGAGGCTCACATACGTTATGCCCGCAGAATTCGTCTGTCGCTTGCCGACGCATTTTTCGGCCCGCTTCACGTGAAGTGCAGCCTTGCAAGTTGCACCGAGCTCGGTGTCACCGTTTGCTTGATATACTCCTTCTAGAGAAAAATGCTACGGCAAAAGAATATCGCGAGTGTCGGCCGATTATTATTGACTAAAATTCACGATTTTCCGCACGATGTTGGCAAGTTTTTCCTAAAGTGTATGAATACCGAGGATGAATATTCGCCCTCGTTCGATGACAATCCCTACATAAATGTCTTTGGGAAATTGTCCCGAATTTTCCGGAAAATTCCCCATGGACAGCTTCCCCACCTTCATAAAAATGCTTCCCAAAATTCTAGTTCAATCGGACAGTTAGTTCCGGAACCATGCCAATTTTCGCGATCTATTAGAAACTACATACACCCGCGATATTACAACCGTTATTTCATCCCCAAACCCACAGAATCTGAAAAATTTCAACCTTATACGAACATAACACAACCTTACATACATAGGTACACGGGAGTTCACATATTTATACCATCTAGATCATTATCATAGAGCAACATAGCCCATAAGGTCGAAAAATACAGTAAAAGTGAGATAAAAAGTACTGCCCAAGTTTTCACAGTCAAATGTTAGATTTTGGAAAATCCCATAGTATAAGCACATTTCTTCGTTGTCAAGGGTTTGAACCGGAGTATTAACGAGGTTTCAGCATGGAGAAAAATTGTGTGGTACCCCCAAACTGAGTTCGAAACATTGAAATTTTTCGTCCGCAAAAAGTGAAAGAAGGCAACTTTTAGCGTTTGAAATCGCTATTGTTACGCGAATTTCAATCAAATCGATCCCTCAGACATCCATTACTATTCATTAACTATATATTCACTCTGATCGATAGCTATTTTGACCATTTGGATCATCAGAAAGACACAATTCATGCCCCAAGAGGAAAAATGTACCTCTCACAAGGGAAAATCAAGCACATGCGGAACCTTCATTTTCTTAGGTTTGAATAAAGATTTTCACTTGAAAATCAGTTGGCGAGCAGATTATCATATGTACTGAATGAATAGTGAACCTAGAGGGATCCAAAGTCAGTGGAAAAAATTTTACCGAAGTGACCAAAATTCTGACATTTTTGGGGTATGCTGTACGGCAAAATCACGACATGCTAGGTGTAGAATCATGATTGTTGAAATCAAATCAAAGCATAACAGTCGTAATATTGTTAACATACATCCGCGTCAATAGATTGAGAAAAGCTGATGCTAAACAAGATTTAGACATGTGAATTTTCGAAAACTGGGACCGTCGATCGAAAATTCTCGCCCGTAAAATGGAGAATCGAGGCGTTGTCGCATTAGAACTCCGTCAATTCGTCGAATTTCTGAACCAAACTTCATGAGTTACCTGGTTGGGATGTCTTTCACTAGAATCAAAAGCGACCGACATTAATTGAATTTCAGAATCCTAGAGAAATGGTAATTTTACCGAAAAACGCACCTTTTGGAGATCGAAAACATCAACACATCGAATCATCGTAACTCGGTCAGTTCTGGTCCAATTCCAGCGTTCCCAAGCTCAATCTTGAGATCTTTTCAAACAATACATGACAAGGTGCTCGAAAATTTTTGAAAATTGGTGAATGGAAACTCCGAATTTTTCTCACCCCGGCAAACCCTTTCTGACTCGGAATTTTGTAGGATTGAGCAGTTTTTGATTTAGAATGCGACATCCATGAATACAAGGCAGCGACCGAATCATCGCATTCGCTTCGTAGCATGTTCATGAGAGCGAGAGAGAAATAGCGGCGACAGCAGCAGGTCTCTCTCGCTAGAGCTGACTTGGGAGTCCCTTCTCTCATCAACGGCGGCCCGCCTTACTGGACTGCAATGCAAAGTAACGGTATATGCATTGCATTAGTGTGCGCGAGATCTTACTCCCAACATATGCATTGCGTTGGCGCGCGAGAGTCAGTTCGCCCGATATACGCGTTGCATTGGTGTGCGCGAGATATTCCGCCCGGCACATGCATTGCATTGGCGCGAGAGTCAGTTCGCCTGATATACGCGTTGCATTAGTGTGCGCGAGATGTTCCGCCCAACATATGCATTGCGTTGTCGAGCGGGAGTCATTTTGCCCGATATACGCGTTGCATTGGTGTGCGCGCCGCCCGATATATGCATTGCATTGACGTGAGAGTCAGTCCGCTTGATATACGCATCGCACTAGCGTGCATACGCCGGTGTAACGCGGTGACATTTTACGCGATGCCACTCAGATTCCGACGACGGGGAGTTGATCGCGCCCTTCAAAATCGAATAAAAGAAGTGACCCATCCATCTTCACTCTCTAGAGGACGTTGAAGAATAAAAGAAGTGACCCATCCATCTTCACTCTCTAGAGGACGTTGAAGGTTATCTTCATGAGATGCCCGATGATGCATCCTCGTATGAAGTGATTATTGTGAGTTCAATAAGATATCATCTCATTCGCTTCATTCCTGAATGAATGTGCTTTGTTATTGTGATTGCGGTAGAATATTTCTATTTTTCGAACAGAACGGTATAATATTCAAGTCAAGCGATAAAATCAATCATCATGAAAATTCCCGATAATTCTTAGAACTATGCGTCCAATTTGCATTTACCCAAGTTTGATTTGTTGCTGAAGGAGTACCCTATCCTGATAAATGGTGTGGGAAACCCCTCATATTGATATAAAAGAATAATTACGGTTACGCGAGTCAAAATGGTGAAAATAGCTATCGCTAACTTCAAAAGGATAAAATCGGTTCATCTCGTCTAATAACGGAGTGATTTCAACTCACTAGGGCTTATTTTGAAGCGCGAGACCTACTCTGCTTGTTTAAATGTTGAAACGAGAGGATTGAGATGATGCAAAACACGTACGGAGCTCGCAAGGGTATATGCTCGAAAGTCGGTCGGGCTTATCCGTCAAGGAGTTGAAAAGCGTTTTCTCGAATCCTATAAGTCAGAATTCAGTTAAGTTTAGCTGATTTTGTAGCTATTGAACCAATCTACGTGACGGAATACCTAGTTTGGGATTCGGAGGCGATACGGAGCGTCGCCGAACGATACGGCGGTCATTCGTATCGAGTGAGGTTTGAGCGACTTCAAAGGGGTTGTCTTTCCATATCTCGGTGAGAAACTACGTAGATCAAACGTGGTTCGGCTCGTTTTGTAGCTGTAAAGTATAGCTACTCTATGACGTACCGACAAGATGTCTAATCCCGGTCTATTGAGAATGAATAAAAGATTTCGCGAGAAATCCGAATTTTCGCGGATGAAATCTTCTCGAATAATACGCGTCAACTAGGTATAATTTTCTAAATGCTATTCTTATCAAAACGAAACTTAACAAACGTGTAAAGCTGTGAAATTACTTGATGGAAATGAATCAATGGAAGATCTATTCATCTTACCTTGTCTGTAGTATTGAAAACATAGAGTCGCACCGGAGTCCGACGGACAGGATTTTTGAGAAATGCTTCCAAAAAATTGAATGTATCTTCACGGATATTGCTCCCATCGGAATAAAACTCTACAGTTGTCTTCATTGATGTCTAACCTGACTTTTAATGCCCAAACGAAATGAGCGCAGATGATATCTCTCGAGTATGATCGAGATTTTCTATTGAAAACGTGTTGATCGCTCAGCGAAAAATTGCATCTTTCTCGATGTGAATTGAATAATTGACCCAATTTAATTCCGAACGTCGCTAAACTTTTCAGCTATGTAAAAAGACACGTAATTCATTGAACTGAATTCATGGCGCGATCCTTCCCAATCGATATGACACGATAAGTGAATCCTGGAGCACTCGCGACAAAAAAATACGGATTTTTCCCTAGCTAAAATTCATCGCAAAGTTTCATTGCGCGAATCGGGATTGGCGTCTACAATCGCGGGATTACCTCTCCGAGTAATGATACAAAAGTGGTACTCACCTAGAGTCACCTTTTTTTCAGATGTTGTAACCGTATTATGTAATCTGGACAAATTCTCGGAATGAATCTACGATATTTGTGCAAGGGTGTCTCTATTTTCTCCTCTTTCTATCACAGAAAGCGCTCCTCTGTTTGCAATTTGTGATGAAATTTTGCTCTCTTTCCTTTTCTTATATTAGTTCAGATATCTGAACTTGAATAATATGTATGAAATGCCAGTTCGTTACACATTCCTCTATATCTAAAGTGTCCGGGGTTGGTTTTTCTTTCAGTTCCGCGGTGTTTTACCTATTAACTGTAAGGATAGTAGAAGAAAGTTACGAGAGCTCTGCCGAGGGTACTCGTCGCTGTTTTGTCATCAACAAATCAAGAAGGGCACTATTCCTGGTGTGTTTGTCGAGGAATACAACGGGATTCCCTTTGATGAAAGCCGGGACGGGTCCCTCTACGACACTGTTGAGCAAGCGGAGCCCATCTAAATCTACGACATCCGCGATCAGTTCGAGCTTGCGCGCGTCCATGACGACTGCGTGCAGAAGATCGGTTCACACAAGGAACAATGCACCCACGTTTTATTCCTGCTTCCTTTTTAGCAAGCACAAAGAAATTGGTAACTCAAGCTATCGATGATGCGAAATTTTCGGGAATAGGCGATACAGAGCCGCTCTTAGGCCTTCCAAGAATAATGGATGTAACCATATTTTTTACATACCCAACACTTGTTTATTACACCAAAATTCCTCTTCTCGATCACGTAGAATACGATCTTTTCAAAGCCTTGCCAATCCCAGTCCGACAACCAAACGATTCCATGTTTGCCTACTTCTGGCCGGATGCAATCTATACTGCCACTAGCATTGTAAGTCAAAATTACATGCCACTGACAGTAGAGGCACTCAATAAATGCAAGCTTCTCAAAGAACCCTATATATGCGCAGTGCAACCCCTATTCATGATATAGAAAACCGATGTAGAGAAAAAAATAATATAGAAAACTGTCCCCGTGTGAGGTCAAACTTGCAGCTCAGAGATTCGTGGAAGATTCATCATGTTACGAATTGAAACTTGCCAGGTTCCAGGAGACTTTTTGGGCAAAGTTGAAAATAGAAAATAGCTGGGTATTCTCAACGAACGAGATCGAGATAATTTACAAAAACTTCAAGAAATACGAAAATAAAGCATGGACCATAAACGGAATAGGAACAATTCACTTACCGTCAGGATGTCCAGCCTATACAAAAACGTGAGATTGACAGCTTCCCGAGAGATTACGGTACACTTGGAGGTTATGGTGTTTCGAGAGATTCATTTGGACCTTTCCCCATTATTAAACAGAGAATTGAACAAACTCTCCGATGATCCAGTCGAAGGGACGGACGTTACCCCAAAAATTCAACCACGTGGAGACGTACCCTTGAAATCGCTCGAACGGGGAGAAGACCTCAAAGAAATAACGAGTAAAGCGCGAAGCATAAGTCAACTCAAAATAATCTCAAAGAGATATGAAAGCCTTTTAAACACCCTCACTTCTCAGGAATATATTTCGTACTTATTCCACTGATCATCATAATAGTAGGGGGAGTCCTTTGCCTGGGGGGGGGGGAGGGGGGGGTGCCTTACCTAATTGTGAGAAGAATGTTTGCGGGAATAACAAACTGTCGATGGAGGAAGAGCCGAACAGCAAGGACCGACAATAAGAGACCCTCATAACACAAAATATTCCACAATGGACCCAGCCTACACGGCAAATGATCGATTTACAGGGAACCAATCAAAGTATTGAATCAGGAGGAGATTTAGGGATGGAGAGATACTCAGAGTCACTCTTGCAAGGGGAACCAGAAGTCACATACCCTCCAAGAACATTAATATGAGGGTCAAGAGTCAAGAAGCACGCAAATATAAAAACCAATATGAATGTAAAATAAGAAACAAAAATTCATTATCATATCTATCCAAAATATTTTACTGCATGTACGAAATTTCAAATTGAAGATAGAGAGACCCAAGTAGATTATAAACATGAAAATAGCAAATAAATCACATGTATAAGATTGACATGAATCAGAAGGATTGAGTATAATACGAAATATCGATACACGAATCATTATAATAGAAAACATTTCCAATTATGGATGATAATAATAATCAGTGTATTCATGCCTCAGAATTACCTAACCGAATATAAGATCACCCATGACAAAATATTTTACGAGACAAACACAATTGAAAACTAGCGTCAAAGCCAGTTCTCGTCATTTCTGATAGATTATCACCCAAAGAAGAAAGTTATAATACAGTTTTTTTCTTTTCTATGACCGATAAGTATTTTTTCATTAATGTTGAAGAACGCCCGCGAACGGGCCTCGATTCAAAGGCGTGTCACGTGATGATGACGTCGGCCTCGATTCAAAGGCGTGTCACGTGATGATGACGTCAGATATTAGAGGCCGGTTATGTAGATAGCTACTATTGTGTAGCAGACGCCGGCGTATATTTGCTATATTGATATTCGTCAATGTTGACAGTGACGGCAGCTCTTCTTCTCTGGCTCTGCTTATTCAAAATAAGAGCAGAGCCAATGTCAGAGTTATGGATTGGGAATTTTGGAAAGGAAATAGTAGATACTCAAAAATGCTTGCAGAGGGTAGCGAAGAGGTGGGGTACAGAAAAGAGTATGAAATATAGAAGCTCAACACTCACCGTATAGTTTTCACATTTTTCAATTCTGGCTCAGAATAACACTAATTGTTTTTCAGAAACAATAACAGCATTTCCAGATCCACATTTGACAGATTTTCTAAAGATGCTTGAACGAATCCTTGATTCATCTTTTGATATTCTTACAGATTGCCACACCAATATTTACAGGACAAATGACGTCATGAATTATTCCAAATGAGTATTTACTATTTTGAATAAGCAGAATCACCCTCGGTATCAAACGTCAACATTGGCGAGAGGCCCTACAGGTCCTGTAGTACACGGGAGGTTGTCTGCTATAAAATAGTAGGCATCTACTTAGCCGGCCTCTAATATCTGATGGCATCATCACGTGACACGTGTTTAAATCGGGGCCTCTCCGCGGGCGTTTTTCAGCATTAATAAAAAAATATTCAGCAACCACAGATAAAAAAACTGTCTGACTAACAAGGGGAGTATCAACCTTGCGGGTGACAGATCTTGACCAAACTTTGGGATCCTTCTTGTTTTGGTGAGAAATGAAGGTATCCCAAAGGGTTT
>JAPYYZ010007173.1:0-17434 GCA_030522705.1 Eretmocerus eremicus | reverse complement strand
TCGGAAGCTCACTCCAGATATCGTCTCCAGCTGCTGCAAGAGATATGCGCGTGGAGTGTGTTCGAGAAGCAATAAATCGAGGGCCACAGGGGCATCGATTTGCCGCGGAGTATCGCGAGCAGATATCCACCGAGGACGAATGGCTCCTCGTCCATACCCCACTGACAGCGACAGTCTCTGCACATGGAGATCGTCGGGAGTATCCCCACAGCGATGCGTGTGCGCCGCATATATACGCGCAAAGGTTTTCGAAGAGGGCGCGAGTCTCGATTCCTAAACCCACTCGCGATAAGTCGCGCCGTGTTGCGACTCAATCCCGGCCAGTCTCGCTTATAAATCTTGCTTCCCCGCATAAATCAGAGCCGCGGCCTTCCGGGGCAGCTTGCGCGACTTATATACGTATTTACCGCAGACGACGAGAGCAAGTAAGAGAGAGAGAGAAGAAGCGACCCTTCGATTCCGGGCAATTCGAGAAGAGGAAGACACACTGGTCCCACTTAGCCGCGCATCTTGTTCGCAGGCCCTAGCAATGCGTCACTTTGCCGAGAGGCTGTGGCTCGCCTTTGATAAACACTCTCGCTGTGTTTTTCGCTCTCTTGCCAGAAGCGACAGCTCGATGGAGGATATGCCATCGAGAGACTTTGCATCATGGATTACTTTAACATGGCATAAATTTTGCGCCCGCTGCTATCCACTATACTTCTCTTTCCTTACGGATCATCTGGTCTTACTTTTCGCGTAAAGCCCTTCCCTGGTCGGCTATTCTTGCGGTACTCATTGTGGCATTCGTATTTTTCGCATTCTATTAGAGTGAAACTGGATATCATGTTTGATATTGAGATATATCATAGTAGGGAATGAATCCAGGGCTCATTCCTCATAATTACTTTACCTTCATAATAATCTGCATTTTTTTGATGAAATCAAACGCGCATCACGAGAAGATGCCTAAACTTGAGTTCCCTGCCCAAACATTATTAAAGAAACAGCTGTGTTAATCTTGTGCACTTGCAAACGGCACAATATGGAACCCGCATGCTTTTAGATTTCTATTTTTATCGATATTCTACTATAATCGGGTACATGGCCTCAAAAGGAATCAAAGCACAATAGAGTGGTTGTTCTTTTAACGCCATCGCTAACTAAATATTTAGCGATATTTAAAATGACGGAGGAAGCAAAATTCCGATTCCAATCGATGTCACGTGGTCGTGGCGTCATTACCATACCCGCCGATACACACATGCGAAGCTCGCTTTCATTGTGTGTATGCATGTACAGCGGCGTCCGGTCCATGGCCAAGATCCCAAGCATTATCGATGATTCCCAGCAAATTGAATATTATGTCTAAAATTAGGTCAATTTGTCATAAAGATCTCTTTTCACCCCTGCTATCAATCGTGGCTTCCTATTGGATTTTCAACCGATTCAATCTGCAATCAAGTTTATAGATCATTTGGTGAATTCCATCCTCACCATCGTGATAGGAAATCGAAAGCGAGCCGAAGCTGTCAAATTTTGACTCTCAGGATCCAGCTTGAGTGTATTCTTGCGGAATAACTCGGCAACGCCAGAGGAATGGTACAGGGTCTCGCAGAGTTGATGCACTACCGGTCTGAGTGCTAAGCGACCCATCTTATGTTGATTTTGCGAGTCGCTAGTGGTTAGCTATCCGGCTGCAGTATCTGCCAGAAAACCCGCGGAAAGAGTTCTCGCGGGGGGTCAAAGAGCGCAAAGCAAGCGCATCGCGGGCGGCGGCCGAGCCTGGAGGCACGTTCGCGGTTTCAAGGGCCGCGCCGCACACGCAGAAAACTTTACGAGCTCTCGCGGCGCGCGCCCGGCCCTCCGCCTCGACTTTTTCTCACTCGTATATCAACGCTTGCGGTTTCGAAATTATTTTAACGTCCCGCGCGCGCGGCCTCTCTCCGCTCAAAGGCCGCGCTCGCCCGAGAGATGTGTATACATTTCGCAAATCGGCGCGCTGTTACGGACAATACTTTGCGAACTTCGCCTGTGCGCAATCTCAATTTTCTCAGTCGTAAAAAAGCCATCGCACTCCCGAGTCTCTCTCGCCTATAGACAAAATCTTTACAAAAGAAATTGGGAGGTTGCTGTCGATCATCGATAGGATCTAAACTCGCTGTGTCTAAGATACCAATCTTGAATTTGCTACTGCTGATGAACGAGTCCGAGAGCGAATTGGCTTTTGTATAGGCGACAGTCGGTCTGAGCGCTCTTCTTTGGTCCGATAAATCAGCCGCCGTAAATAACATCGAGTGCTCGAGAGCAGTTGGTACACTCGAGCGTGGCGATGCCTCGACGAGCGGAGCAACTCTTCGGGGCAAGAACGATGAAATAAAGCGACGGGCCAAGTGCTCGAGGGCAGTACGTCTTTCGGCG
Organism: Eretmocerus eremicus; assembly: GCA_030522705.1. Lineage (NCBI taxonomy): Eukaryota > Metazoa > Arthropoda > Insecta > Hymenoptera > Aphelinidae > Eretmocerus > Eretmocerus eremicus. The sequence goes on along the minus strand of JAPYYZ010007173.1, from coordinate 15,034 downwards.
AAGCTGACCAGGACCGAAGCGAGTGCTGATTCCGGGCTGTGCGGTGTCCGAAGATCGGCCGAGTGTAACTGTGCTCGCGATACCATTCATCAAGATTACCGCGCCGCGATCGAATTCCGCTCTCGACTCGGGCCGGATTGTTCTGCTCCAGCGGCGCGAAATGAATTGCCCCGGCGCGAGCGGCGATTAAATGTACACCTCTGCACGTCGTCGCGAGAGATCGCCAGCGTCGAATCGATGCATCTCCTCCGATCGGAGTAGTGTGGATGTTTATTCCATGGCCCGATTCGTGAGATTGGCGCCGATGGATAATTGAATCTGAATTTGGATAATGCTGAGGTAGGCTGCATAAGCTTTGGAAAGATGAGAGGCCTCAAAATCAAAGTTGAGTCATCAAGTTCCCGTAATAAGCTTTCTCACAAAACTTTTTGTCTTAATTGATGTTCTAGATGATCTAAATTGATCTCTTCTTACTTTTTTCAACTATCACAAAACATCCGAGCTCAGTATCTGACTCGCAATCATCGATGGAATGAATCATCCCGTGAATTCTACATACGAAATATTTAGTGGTACTCCTGAAATTCCTTGGACTAAAAAATCAACATGATAGTTCCTCCGGTATCTTTCCGTAGATTTACAGGAGAGAATTCAATAAGGATTTTGAATAATGTAATTTCAGATCTATTCTCGACCTATCAGATTCAAAATCCCCGCAGGTGAGTAAGATCAATGTCCTTCGATAACGATCAATTCAATAATTAATTCAAACTCGTGGAGAATTCCGGGAATATCCCTTGGTCTCCACTCACATTATTTACTCAAAAGCCTACATAACTCAATTTTATGGATTGGAATGATCGGAATGAACCTGAATAGTATTTTCATGGGCGTCTCCGGAGGTGACTAGACAAAACCGTCACTAGAAAAATCTAGAAGACCTAGAAGGAGAAGAAATTTTTTTGTTATCATGCTATCGCAAGTTTGTGAAAATATGATTACCAGATTTTTTCGACCCTCTACTAGTCCCCAAGACCCAATTACTTATATAGACCTCTTCGTTCAACCACTGTGTTATAGCACCATGGTCTAGTGGTCAACGTGTTGGGGCCATCGCCAGAAGGGCCCTGGTTTGGTTCCAAGCGCCAATACTCGGAGAGCAAAGTTTGATCAGTACGGGAGAATCAAGATCAGAAGCTTCTTTATGCCTTCTTCGCTCCACTAATATTTGAAAAATATATTGCGATAGCCCGGAATATTTTTCAGGGCACATTTTTCATGATAAAAATGGTTGATTCTTTTTGGGAAGATTCACCCAGGCTATTCAAGTAGGCTAAGAGTCCATAAGTTTTTATATTTTTATCGGTTTGATGTGGGTTTATTGAGTTTAATTGTTTCAGAATAATTATTGGGTAAAATGCAAGGTCGGGAAGGGGTCAGCTGGGTGGGGGATCAGTGTTGGACTAAACAACCTTGGGTGATTGGTGATGCTTAGAATATTTTTCAAGAATCGATACTCAACTCTATGAATTGAATCATAAACTTTACTGTAATATTAGGAATTTTCTACGCGGAAACATTCATGTTCGACACACGAATAAGTGAGTGTTGTTCGGAAATGTAAATACTATGTCATTGAGTTCCTGGATGTTTTTGCCCTAGCCACTCAAATTAATTTACAAAGTAGGACGGCTGACAGTTGAGCCTAGAAGTCTGACCGAAAAGGATTCAGTCTATGAGTTTATCCAGTTCGTTAGTAGAATTGATACGTTTTGTGAGAAACTTGAACCGTGGTGGTTTCAACTAGATATTATGGGGCCAATAATACCTAAGCTTATGGTCATACTATTAATTATGAAGAATTCTTTATTCACAAGAACCGGAGGAAATTCTCTCGTAGATATCCTTCTCAAGCTGATCGAGGATGAGATATCGCCTCACGAAGTTAACGTGCTTGTTGAGTCGGTACTCAATGATTTATCATCTCTGGGGGTCAACATTGCTCGGAGGGCTCACAGAAATCTAACGTATGTCCACCTAAAATTATTGAGAACATTTTCTGCATAGATCGCTCCATAGTATAGGGAAATGTACATTCAGGCATGTTTTTCCCGCGACGCGTCGTTAGGAAAGATTTCATAAGTCCTGTGAAAAGTAACCCAAATTTACTTATTATTCTGAGTTTCTATTCAAATATATCGGATGACTCATTTCACGAGAAACTGCGAGTGGTTATTCGGATACTCGGTTGTTGACAAGAGTGAGTGAAATTGGTCATGGAGGAGATGGTTGAAAGAGTGAATAATCAGAATCAAGGAGATCCTCACTCTCGATAACGCTAGGACCAGTGTGATAGCTGGCGTTGTACCGCTAAAAAATTTGTAAAATTTTTGGGTCTGGACTCCAATAGCCCGAAATCAGATTTGATTGGTATTCTGCCACTGCTTGGGTGACGCGTAATTTCTTGATACGGAATTCGAACAGAAAGAATGAGTGAAGACTATATAGACTTACGTTTATTGGGGTTATAACCTTGTTACAATCTTGTTACAGTCTGGTTACAATCTGGTCACAATCTTGTTACAGTCTGGTTACAATCTAATTACAGTCCGGTCACAATCTGCTAATAGCCCGGTTATTATTTGCTTATCATCTACCTGCGGAGAACAGATCGTGATGTTTAGGGAGAATGGCGACGGGTAGGAGCTCCTACATGGGAGCCGACTGGTTCGTGATCTGACTGAGACTGGCTCTAACAATCTGGGAGATAGATTGTGAGAAATGAACCCAAGTCCCCTTAGATGATTCTGGTATGAAAAGATTGGTTTCATGGTGAACCTGGAACTAATTTTTTTATACCAAAATCATCTAAGGCGACTTAGATTCATTTTTGACATATGCACTCGGATGGACGGGTTCTTAAGTATCAAATTCTCCAGAGTTTTACCACAACAATGGTTACTGTATTTATTTTTAGATGCTGAAACGTGAAGGCTCACGCTTACATCTTTCTGTGAACATGCGGAATCGCTCTTGCGTGCGTAATATGCATCAAAAACCGAGCATTCCTCAAAATTCGTACGTTCGTCAACTCGCGCGGTAATTCTTCTGTTCAGGCCTCAGTCCGCCGCTCTTACGGCCTACGATATTCGTCTTGCGCCAGCGCTCCTGACTCTGGCGCTGGCCTCTCATCTGAACAATCCGCGATGTTTGGTGGTCATCTATGCATACTGGAGAGATGGACGCTGTCTGCTACGTCGCGGCCTCATACGTCCAATCGTACTCTGTGCATTCTCCACTCTGGTTGCCAACGCAACTTTCGGGTGTCTATCGAATTACCTCGCATTGGTTTTGCTCTTGTAGCCCTCACAAGGGGCACAAACGCTCTACTCTTTCTGGTTCGTAATAAAAATAAAATTGCTTTTACGAAAAAGAGAATAATTACAATTTTTGTCCAAGCGGGTTTTGAACTCATGACCATTTAGCCGTGAGTCCGGTGTCCTACCTCTAAGCCATCCTCACGACGTTGATGCAAACGGTTTAGCGGTTGTTTATGAGCTGTTAGCGTGGAGGTTATATGATTTCGTGCATGATAATAAACTCAGAATAATTTCTGGGAATAATGATGAGCTTAGGGAGATCGTATTTCGGACATGTTTTGGGAGAGCATGCGATAGAGATTCTCGGGAACTCAAAAACGTATCCTTCATGGTGATCATCATGAATCATGTCGCGCTACTCTAGCAATCCAACGAGCCGAGCATCGTATAATTGTGTTGCGAATTGTCGGTGTCACAAGACTTCTCGAGCGGCAAAACTCAACAAGACCCGAAACGTAACCTATCAGTAATATTGCGTAAAACCTTCCGCCGCAACTCATATGAACTATCGCCGAAGAGCTCGTGCATGAATTTCAGGGAAGACAGTCTCTTTGAACTGCTAATGTTGCTATCGGAATAGGATTTTCTTGAGATGCCGCTCGAGCGGCTTCCTTACATTTTGATCGAGATAAGATTTTCTGGAACTCGCCAACGACTTGGGATCTTCCAGAATCGAGCCGGCGAGATAGGATTATCTTGAATTGTACGTCCCACTTGGGATCTTCTTGAAATTTCTCCGAGATAGGACCATCTAGAATTGGCCTTCGAGATAGGTTCTTCTGAATTTGGCGCGTGGCTTGGTATCTTCTTGATAGGAGGCGTCGAAATGAATCATCCGCCAACATATAGATAGCACATTGCTCAAAATAAATTGGCAATACCTTGTGAATAATCATTTCGTTTGTAGGTCCAGTCGCGGATCATGGAGGTAAGCCTGAGCATCTTGGTTCGGTTCAATAATGACGCGATGGACTTTGATGTGAGATAGCTGGAATACCAGAGCGAGTGGAGGAGCTCGAGTTTTGGTCCTGCAGATGCGTGCTACGGCGACGAAGAAAAGTCATATGCAAAATACATGCTTAGACGCCGCGTACACAGGATCCGCCTCAACGTCAGGCCTCGGATCAGCTGCGTGTCGGTGAGCGCATCAACGTCGAACAGAACGGTATGAGGTAAAAGCCAAGTCTCGTTCAATTTTTGTGTTTTGGCCAAATTCCGAACTTAGCCTGAGCCGAAGGGAAGCCTGATTAAAATTTGAACCCTCAAAAATCTTGAACTGCGAAAAAACTTCAAAAATTATCATTGCAAAATTTTTCCTACCCTTTATATATGGATTTTGTAGAGATTCTGTAAAACCAAAATTATATATAGTCTCTATATAGGAATCCTACATAAAATTGACATAGAATCTACACATAATTTTTTCACTCGGGACGTACCCATACGCTTGCATTTCCCTTCGTGCTTCCCGACTCTAGTAATACTATGCTAAGACCAGTTTGTCACCGGTCAGACGCAAATGCTCGTTCCTTCTCTGTCCTGTTCATTGCACAGCATCGCAGCTGACGTTTGCGGCGTACCCGCAGACGTCACACCAGCTCGCGAGGGATCTCAGCGTATCTCTGGAGATGATCCAGGTATATCCAATAAAGCTACGCATACCAGTAAGTATCGAGCAAAAGCTACGAGGCACGCGGCAGCTTCATAAATGCGTAGAACGTACAAATGGCAAGAAGCATCGGCGACAGCACCACACGAGGAAAAATGAAGCACGAGAATTTGGTGCTAGAAGCGCGAGGGAGCAGGAGGAAGCGTCGACGGAAGGAAGAATCTCTCTCGCAAAGCCTTCGTCTCAAGCTGGGCCCCACACACATACGAAGCGGGTCCGTAACTCGCGATCAGGTGCGGCTCGCGTACGCGGCTCGCTCGCGCCCCGGCTTATAAATCTCCGGGGCGCGCGATGATCGAAAAATATTGCAAGAATATATCAAAGCCGTCGCCAGCCCCATCCCTTCTCGAGGAGCCGAGTTATTCGGCGCGACTACTGCGCGTCTCTCTGCTTGCGCGTGTCTGTAGTGCCAGAGCCCGCCCACGTGATATGTGGCCCGGGCAATATCAATAATTTTCGCATTTCTCCGAGCGCCTCGCATCCCTCTCGATATTCCAGCGGGTGAGTAAGCTCTCCGGCGAGCCGCCCCATGCGCCCGATATGCTCTACCGCTGCCAATCTCCTGTCCCGGAGGCACGACGGCTATGCCCCGCTGCTGTTTGCCACGTCCTTCCGATTGCCCGAGGCCAAGTGTGACCAATCATTCCTCGCTTTTTGCCGCCCGGTAGGATTTGAATTGCCACCCCGAGCCCGGATCGTATGCAAATCCGTTTCGAGGCTTTACGATACTTTTGGGAAATGAAAAGACGAGGACTGCCCTCGAGGGCTCGGAGAAGACGAGATGGCTATCAAAAACGCGTTTTGACGATCGCTCGATTCGGACTCTGGCGCGAGATTTGAATCGTTTGGTGGGTGGATTTGATCTGAGGTTGGGTTTCCCTGCTCAGATTGATGCAGTCGTTTTGATTGATCGCTGTTGAGATCTTTCTTAGTTCATCGTGGCTCATTTGTCTTCGGAATATTACGTTGGCAAAATGGTTCTGGGGTTATCTGAAAATCTCATGGAAATTCAAGCTTGTGGTCTTGATGCGAAGAGAAACTGAATCCTCTTTTAAAATATGAAAGAACATGAGCTGATGCTTGGAGAAAGCATTTATGAAAGAATTCAGATCCAACATCGAATCTTATCCCAAAGGTCTCAATCGAGAGATTATCCAAATTCTCAATTGGTCCACAAGAAATCGAAATATTGGACTCTTGACTCAATGGAAATAGAAGAGAATAAGAAGTTTCCTGGTCTTACAGAGCTCCCACTCTGAATTGCTTTTCAACGATGTGTCATCAAACCTGATGAAGTAATGTGAAAAAAATTGAATTTTAATGGATGTTTTGGTGCGAAGTATTGCTGTCAGACCCTTACGGTTTCGTTATCACAGCAATGCGTTTTGTTAGGATAACCAAATCGTAACAAATTTGTTTATATCGGCACCCCTAACCCTGCCAATATAACGCCTACGCTTACTCTCGATAACGGTAGAATATAGCCTCGATATGTAAGGAGGGGCCTCAAAAACCTATTAAAAAAAGTTTATTAACACTGCCCAGCCCCACTTATTACGCTCTAATAGCGATATCTAATGCTATTCATAGCTTAATACGGCGACAAAATTGATATTGCTGTCAGGCCCTTATAATCTGTTATAAAGGTGTGACAGCAATACCAATTTGGCTGGAGCGGCAAATCACATGGCTGTACGATCCAAACTTTTTTTTCAGTGACGAAGCAGACTCATTTTGGAATAACATTATATCTATGAAGTCATTAAAATTCATCAATAAGTTCCCTCAGAATTGATGATTTCATTTTTATCCACCCCAGGAATTTTTGTACGGCACAAACTAATTACCCTCGTAGACAGTAATCCACAAGCATTATCCTCTATTCAACATCTGAATAAAATTGTCCCAGCAACAATCAAGCTAAAAGAAGAGTATCTCACTAATTAAGAAAATCTCAGCCTCTAGCATTCGTAATTCCTAAGCCACAATGCAGGAGACATATTTAGTTCTGCAGTTCGGTAACTCAACAACGACCTATGGAATCAAAACCAAAGAGCAAGTAATCGATATCCTCGCCAGTCCACGCAAAACTCATACAAACCTTCCGTATTGCGGTCGACCCTCGTCAACTCGCTTGCTCGGCCCGTAAGCAGTAACAGTTCGATCGCAATTAGCGAGAGAACAGAGCTCTCATTTCTGCATGGTGCGTACCTCGAAAATCGCCTCCGCGACTGGACGTCGTAAAAACAAAGTGCCGCAGTACGTAACGCAGGCATCGCAGCTCTCGAAGCGTCCGGCTGACCGGGGGCATTAACTGCCCCCGCGATGCCCGACGTTAATTGAACGCACCGCTCGTAACGAGAGGCGACGCTTGCCGCCGCCACACACGGGAATCTATACTACTTACTTTTACGGCTAGAGCAGCGTTCGAGCGAGCCACGGCACGAACAGTTTTCCAGCTCGCCGATAAAATTTTCGTGCAGGATTTGCGCTGCTCGCGTGGGGCCCATCGACGATTCTGACCAACTTATGACATCGCCTGGGACGAGGGGCTGAGAATTTAACGAACCCTGAGTTGTAATACATCGGCAGCGTCCGATCCCTGCAAGCTCGTACGCTTTATGACTTTTCCTAATTTTTGGGGTTTCGCTACTAGTTCTGTATGTCTCTCGCGAGACCTGGGCACTCATAGGTGCCTCGTACACTATTGATGGCTAACATGACCATCTCAACGATGGATGCTAGTACTTAGAGTTTTGGAAAAATCACCATGATAATTTTATCAAACTTCACCCTCATTCGAGGATTCTGCAAGAGATCCATTTGAGAGATGAGGAATCATCCTTCGTTTCATCCCAGATTCCCCCCTTGTTTATGGAACATCTCTTATCTGTCATTATGCAAATTGAAGATTCTTCGTCGCCATGAGTTACCAGTGGTAACAGCGTCTAACAAGTGAACAAAGTCGATGTATAATTTTGAGTGGTTGATAGATCGTTTCTGAGTCATTCTGAATTGAAAACACTCTTCCATATTGTCCGAAGGGGGCTATTCTCACAGTCTCGACCAAAACCAAAGCCTGGAGGCCGTGGCCACTCCTGGTTAGTCACTCAAAATCAACCCCAATTTCGTCACGACGAAGAACTAAAATCCAACTCAATCTTCATGTATACTCGACCTACCATCAGTGTTTTCATGGATAATGCAAAAATAATTTCTGAGCTGAATATTCTCTTCAATCGATGTGCGTAGACCCGTCGTACGAAGGCCTCTCGCTCAACCTGCAATCGAATTACCATCTCGAAAATCTCATTCCTCCATCACAGAACCCAGTTTCCCGCAACATCCCACAGAACTCAATCGCCACATACCAAACAAGCCGCGTCCCGTCAGTAGGCATTGTTATCTACTCTCTTTCCGCCAACCGATGCGGCAAACGGGCCAATTATTCTCATCCAGTCCGTTGACTCCGCGAAATCGCGAGTATCCCCAGTACACGAAGCAATGCTCGCGCCCAAAAGAAGCGATAAAACGCGAGAATCCCGCGGAACAAGCCAGGAGAACGAGGAAAGAAAATCGAAAGGAAAAAATGAGCCAAGCTGTCTGACAAATTGATCGTATAGCCTCTCATGGGCTGATCCAACTCTCACCTCGACTACTGAAATATATCTACCACATCGTGAAAATGGTGCTTATTTCGTTCGACGCACAGACCATATAACTACCCGCCCCATAACGATCTTCCCGAGTGTTATAGGAAGCTGCTTAGCATAAGGGCGAAACTCGCGGATAGACTCACCCTGGCTCTCTCGCGCGCTATAAAACGATCTATAAATCGCGATCGCCCGGATGCGCGGGCCTATTTCCACTCTCTCGCGCCTGGAATGGATCTGGAAACGGAAGCTCGGCTCTCAACGCGCCACTCGATCTCTAACTCCTGCAATGGGCGATTGGAGCTTTGCTTCTGGTCGTAGGCGTGGTTGCTGATGGTTTGGGCAGGGCCTCGATGCCGATGCGTTTTCTGGTGCCGAGTAGCTCGGAGAGCGGCTCTAATTGATTTTACCGAGGCGCTAAGTGCTCCTCTGCTGCTGCTTCTGCTGTTTTCGAACGACTCGAGATGGATGTGGGTGGCTCGGTGCAGAGAGTCTCGAGGGCTGAGCTCGTGAAATATGCCTGTAGTGTGTACGGGCTCACATGGGCGAGCGGGCCAATTTCCGCGGAGGGCACTTTTACAAGTGGATACGACTGCTGTACACAACAGCTCTGCGCGTTTCGAGCTATTTCATCGATTTGGGCTCTCGTGTGAGTTTTGGTGGTGCAGAAGGGTATTTCTATCGCTGGCGAGGACTCGTTATCATTCCTTTGAGTGTTATGGCCGTTTGATTCGTGGGAATTGCTGCTTGAGAAGGGAATGGTGTACTTTGATACTACAGTCGAAAGGGAATGGTACTTTTTATGCGATTGCTTTAGGGCAAGATGTTTCTGGTGGCTTGGAGTATTTTTTTTTTTTTTTTTATTTATTGAGCAAAAAGTCTCCCAAAGAGCTTATTATGCTTGGAGTATTTCTAATGTCATAGTTTCACTTGAATTTGGGGTTGTAAATCTTAAGCAGGTGGCCCAACTCCCTTTTGAATATTTGTGAGATAGTTTGCTACAGCCTAGCAACGAAATATCTACCAATCTTACTTTTTTGCTTCAGTTTGTGAATAATTGTGTCTTATTTCTCGATTCCGCAGAATCTAATTAGAAATTTTGGTATCTTATTGAACCTCCTCACTCGACAAAAAACATGCTATCGAAATACGAGTGACATTCTCCCTTCCAAAATTATCTTCAGCCAAAATAATTTGTGCTCAAGAGTGTGCCCTGTCGCGTATTACAGTGATTTTCCTATGAATATGGATATGCAAAAATGATAAAAGGTTATCTCATAACTCTGGAAATAGCTACCCGAGAATCATAATTATTCTGGGTTACCTGGGCCAATTTATCGGCTCCCTCACATAGTTCAATTTCGCAGAGTTTGCCCTTTTGTTTCTGGAGACATTCGTCAATGCTAGGGCAGGAGTTGTGGAAATGATCGAATCACAGATTCCTGAGAGCTGAGCTCTACTATGAGTAATTTAACTTGAGATAGGATAAATGTCGAATCAGAAGTATAGACCCTCAAATCATGCCGAAAATTTATTAAAACTTGAACATTCGCGTACACTTTGAATGCAAAGGATGATCAACCCTTTGGCTCCCAGTGGTACATATCTAGAATTACATTTCTTAAGAGGATGGACAATGACTTCCAATTGTCGAAATTGGAAAATCTGAAAGAATTCTGAAAATTTTGTCGACTTATGAGGATCATACTCCCATGAAGAACGTCTTAATTTCTTTAACCACACGTTTACCAGAACTCAAAAATAAATCAATTTTGTGACGCCCTGATTTTTGTACTTTTGTTTTAATCTCAATGAATGGGAAATTTTTCTTTCGTGCATCAGAAAAATTGAGACGTCAAAAGATTGAATATGTACAATTTGATAGATGTTGAAAATGCCAGGTCCTCGCGTCAAGCAATAAATCCAGCACTCTATTTGATGACGAAAGGAAGAGGAAACAACGCGGAATACAAAATATGCCATTCATTGGAATTCAGCAACCAAAATATTTGTGTTCAATGCGGGGTGGGGAGCTCGCTCACCCCAAAACCCAGGCGAGCGCACGTCATACGCAAGTTACGCCGAAACGAAGAAATTCCAGCGGCAAAAGGAGCAGTAAGAAGGGTATACGGATCTCCCCGCTCCCCGATATCCCGCAGACAATACGACGCTCAGCCGAGAGCAATAATACAACGATATTTCACATCGAGATCACATTCAGCGCGGAAAGAAAAATGACAGCGCGACGGGGCCTCGAGTTTCCCCAGCCATACCCCGCAAAATTCATTTTGACAGATTTCATACATTGAATTGATGCTCGTATGTCGCGCTCCCAAAGATAAGCTCTCGCTCTGTTTCTCTCTTTCCGCCCAACCAAGTATTGTCCGGTCTACCACTCTGCGGTAAAAACGTCGGCCATCCATCGTCGAAAGTTCAGGCCGGCAATACGCGATTCCTCGCGTGTACGCGGGATCAAAGTCGGGGCTGTGCGCGAGGAGCATATATCGCGGGGCCAAGATGAAAGTCGGGAAAGAGGTGGTAGAGAGGAAAGAGCGGAGCGATGCTTTTCCAGCGAGAGAAATGCGAGAGAGAGTCGTTTCGTATGAAAATGTGCTGCGCAATTCCGTAGTCTAATGCACAGAATGATATTTTCATGAATTTTTTAATTAGCAGATAATTTATAGCCTTCCATCGCTCCGTTTGGGAGGGGAAAAATCCATAGAGGCAGAACGAGCGCGAGCGAGCGAATACATTTGAATTCAAAGAACGTAGCTTCGATAAAACAAACTCTTCTGCTCAGCCTGCTTAACGTTAATAGCCGAAATTAATTAAAGTCTGCGCGGCATTTTTCAAACCTCGCAAGCAACGCTCGCGCTCTCTTTCATTTCGGGATTCATTGTCTGAATGAATGTTTCCTGGAAGTTACAAGAGAATCCAAATGCATTATCATATTGATTCCAATTTTCAACAATTACGAGAACTGGGTTCTCATTTCGTGGAGAGCGGAGCTGAAATGGATGCGATGGCATTAGCCATTATGCTTTTTGAGTGCAGATGCTTTACACATTACTCAAATAATTCTTAGAACAAAGATTCCCAGAGCTAGCCACAGTAATAATTCGAAAAGACGTGCCAAATGGAAGAATGATAGGATTTCGACTTAATAAACAACTTTTCGAGATCATTCAACAAATTCGGCTCGCGAAATCAAGATAAATAATGAGCAATCCAATGTTCCTAGATGAAACTATCCAAAGAAAAGACGATCCCATGCTCTCCCTTTCATTCCGATCTGAATGGATGACTTTGATTCGTAATAATATTCAGAATCCAATAAATATATGAAATCCGGTCATTTGAAGAGAAATATGGAGAAGTAAAGGAAGAAGAATGAACGCGGGTGAATCGAATCGAGGAAAATTGATAGAAGCGATTACGGGAAATCTCGAGGCGGGTATAACGCATTTAGGATGAGCGAGAAAAATGATGGGCTTATGGCGGAGATAAGGATAACGAGGCCGATGATTGGGACTCGGCAAGTGGATAAAGTCCCGGGAGGGTAGTCCGCTGATGGAATGACCGGTGATCGATCTTTGCCGAATTGATCGGAGCCCTCGCCCGGCCAAATTCTTCTCTTCCCCCATCGTACCGCTCGCAGCATCAATATGAGCCGTGTTCCCTCCCGATAACTCATATCTTCAGCTTATGCTCGCTCATCTACTGTACCACCAGAATAATAATGCAATTTTGATACATTGAGCCGGTCATTTCTCTTGTCACGCGGACATCGACGCTCATTATTGCTTCGCTTCATTCATCATCGAAGATTCTGTCACATATACTCTTAGCAGTATACGCAGGTTGCGATTGATGAAGGAAATCTAATGAAATACAACGAACCATCGAATCAATCAAGTCATATCCCATTGAGTGTATCAAGAGAGACTCTCAACACTCGATTAATCAAGAGATCAGTCTATCCAGGATATTGGACTGTATCATTTGGAAAATACATGCAAATGCGAGTCTTCAATTTGCTCAGAAGAAATATCTGAAAACCGTTTGTTTCATTTGGAGATGCCCTTCAAGATCTACGCAAGATATGTCACTTGATCCACCTGCAACGAAGGTAGAGTTGAAATGTTTCGAGTGAACTGAAGTATCTACGTGTCCTGTGGTGTAACTATTTGCATTGTGCGATATCACTCGTTGGTTCGAAGTGGGATTACCAAATTCAAATACTGTTGGACCCTTGCCTACAAGAATACAATTGCCGTTTCCATCTCTCAATAACTTAATCGATGCAGATCAACCAAATCATGCGAAAGAATATCAGAGATGAAACAAATGGTCGTATTCAACATCCTCTTTCAAGTTAGTGAGTTCTGAATACAACCCAAGACGTCATCTTTTCAGATTATCAACAATTGTGAGCAATTCTTTGATTTTGCTTACCCTATCCACACACTGCAGCCGAGTTCTCTTCCTCACTGTTTTTTTAGATTGATCCTCTCAGAATGAATTTTCAAAAAGGTCATGATTACATTAAGGACTTGGTGCTGAATCATTTCTTGTGAAAAGCATGATGAACATTAGCACTCCTAAAAATTGGAGATAACCATAAACATAGCAGCGATTCAGGAAATATGTCACAGAATCAAGATGCAGAATGGAAACATGTCAAAAAGCATCGCACTGGCCAACTTGAGTTTTGCCATTTTTTAAACAACAAGTCATGTGGCTCATCTTTCCGTCACTAATAATGCAAAACAGTGTAGAAGAGTCTGTAAAATCGACAAATTATGGGGCTATATGAGGTGTTCAGAGTAGACTAACAAGGGGAGGCTCTGAGGTCGGGAACAGCAATTCTCTTCAAATTTGTTTCACAGACTCGTACTACCAAGAAATGAAAGAATTTAGAGTATTTCTGTCAAATGGGCACTTTGAGCAGAGATACTGCCTAAATATTAGCATTGCTCATAAAGACCCATGTCAAAATGTCATATATATGGGTATTTTTGCAAGGTTAAACTTTTCGTCTGTATCTCCGAAGACAAGGCTCATTTGACAGAGATACTCTGGTTTTTCCCATTTTTCGGTAGTACAAATCTGTAAAAAAAAATTGGTGAAAATTACTGTTCTGTATAGAGATCATCACTTAATCCTCTCTCTGATTTACGCTTCTTCACTCTGCTTACGGTACCGGCTGGTCACTCATGTGGAATTCCCATCTAAATAACCTGTTCTGAGCATGCATGTATTCAACTTATATCGACAAGATAAACCTCATCAATATTGAAACTCTATTGCTCGATTGATGAAATTATATTCAATTATTGACTTTATGCCTTTTTTGAGCCACTCTTCAATGCACTCAGACTAACAATCATAGCTCTATATAGGTTCAAGCTACGACCTGTGAGGCTCCACCTTTCATTTGGTGGCTGCAACCTCAACAAATTCTACTTCCATTCTTTAGGTATCCTGAACAGTCTTCATGATCCTTCGCTATCCTCTACACAGACCCACTTTGGAAGACACTTGCATTCAAAGCTTGTTACATACCAACAAACTCACCCTTACACAAATCATAAGCTGCAACTCCCGCTCAACTCCCATTCTCATTGACAAAATCTCCCATCAGCCCCCACATTACTACAACTCGCAGCCCTCGACTTGCGAATCGGGAAGCCGGCAAGGTGTTTCCGTATCTCTATAGAGTCAGACGAACGAGTCGACGTGCTCGATGCTTCGAGCCCGTGAATCACATGACAAACTGCCTTCACCTACATATTTGCTGCTGTCTCCTTCTCTCTCTCTTGCTGCGAGAGAAATTGGAATTTCGAAGTGGATCTCGAGCGCGCTCCTCAGAAAGCGGATGATATAGGGAGCCATTCTCCTTGACACCTCGAAATAGACTTGGCTCGATGTATTACCAAGAGCCCCGCACACGTCGCGATCGTTCTTCCGTGTATGTATGTGCTTATGGGTGCCAGCCCCGCGAGAGCTGAGAAATTTCGGCGAGAGTAGAGTGTTGAGGATTTCGCGCGGGTGCGCTCGCGCTGATTGGAACTCGCTGTATTGGGAGTGCGACTTATTCTGGAGGCGCTTCCTCGAGCGAGTGATGAACGGCTTCGAGGGCTGTGCTCGTTTGCACTTGGGGATTTGTATGGATGAAGGGATAGTAGAAAGTGGGGAGTTACGAAGATTATGATGATGGAGCGGAGAGTCGAGGTGAGGAAAATTATTGATCAGATGAGAATGAGTGCAGGTGTGAGGCGTTTTGCTTGGATAGTTTGGACCTTGAGCGAATCGCGTCTACGCAGGAATCG
>JAPYYZ010007168.1:0-10057 GCA_030522705.1 Eretmocerus eremicus | reverse complement strand
TGCACTACCTGCCGGGATTACACAATCCGATCTCGCCGCGACTATGACTATGGTCGAAGGTGATCGATACGACGGATAACGGTTGGACTGTTGGTCGTTTGCTCATGTTCACTCGAGTTGTCTCAAGGAAATTTTTTTGGTGTAAACGAATCGCATTTGGCGAGGCAAACTCAATTGTTTTGAGAAGAAATTTGAGTGCGACGATGCAATCAGAAGAGTTTTATTCAAAATTGTAGATCCATCACATATTAATGCCAATTGTTTTTTCGATTAAGCACAGGACAGATATCATGATTTATGAGGAAGAATTTTCAATTATTGTACATAACATCTCCGCCCTGACGAGTTAATGTATACACAGCAATCTGCTGGAGACACAAGTCATTTCGACGAGTGTACCTTTTGAAGCTCGTCGGATTCGAGGTTGGATCGAAAGGTTTTGATGGAAGGTTTTTTATGATAGATGAAAGATATGGAAAAATTTTGGCTCTATGCTTGATATTAGTGCGTTTCGCCCTTCCGTACGTTGGGGACTAACCTTAATAAGATCATCCGTCCCCCTGACAAGCCAGAACTTGAAAGGAAAGGCGAAACACACTATATCAAGCGTAGCGACAAAATTCTTCCAGATCTTTCATCTGTCATAAAAAACCTTCCATCAAAATCATTTGATCCGATCTCGAATCTGACGAGCTTCGAAGGATACACTCGTTGAAATGACTAGTGTCTCCAGCAGATTTGCTGTGTACATTAGCTCGCCAGGGCCGAGAACTTAAATGCAATCATTTGAAATCCCCGCGAGCGACAAAGTCCTTGATTGACCGTATCGATCGAATTCTAAATAAATTCTAATTAGAAGGAATTTTACTGATGCAGTGTCCCAATCCTAGAAAGAAGACAAGTGAAAACTGACAAACATCTGTGATTTCAACAGATCGCCTGGCATCGAATAATTCCACTCGGGCTGCCATTCTGAGAAGAATAGTATACAATACAAGGGTGTAACAGTGGGATCTCGCATAGCGAATGATATTTTTTGGACCGAGCCGAAGACGAGGAGACGAGAATTGGAATTACTTCCAAGGTGCGAAATTCATATTTTACGGCCGTGTATCGAAAGCTGACAATCCCTGAGTGAGAGTCAAAAATCCGTGTGGAAAGTGAACTTTCTCGGACGGATTGACACACAATTTTCTTGACACTAGACAAGTGAAAGTGGCATGTTCACATGGATCCTCGACTTTGTCTCACAAACAGCCATGAAATAGTACTTATCATTAATGAATGACCGCGAAACTGGTTTACGGCATACCGTGGGAAGAAAATGAGGGTTCGGACCCGAAATCGTGTCAGAAACCACACAATCTTCGCTCACAAATCATCCATTGAAATATAATATATATATATCTGTCACGGAAAGATAATATTCATGGGGAGATTAGCGAAACACCGCATCTCCGCCAACCAGTTTTAATAACACGCTAAAATTGTTTGATTGAGTGGCTGAGAGGCGCATGAAAATTTTCCATCGGCGAAATCTATACTATGAGTTCGATTGAGTAGTCTTGTTAGATGAACGAACATAAATTATCAATGTAGAACTCCTTTAATAATATCATAGTCATCGATGAACCGGAGACATGATTATCGCGATCTCCGATGCGTGCAAATCTAGAGCGGTCCGAGCTGAAGTTTTGACAAGGCCACCAAACCATTTCAGTCCACAAAATCTGATCTCAAATCCTATCTAATGATTCAAGCCCGTCGGTCATAACAGTAGGCATTACCCACACTCATACCTATGACACTAATCATAACCCCGAAGCATCAATATTTGCGAGCGTCGCACCCGTCCGACGAATGTTTGACCGCGATCGAAATTGAATCGTGACGCGTTTTCCAATCACTGTAACGATATTTTGCCCTCGACCAATCGAAAACTCCAGCAATTCCACCACGTTCCATCATCCCCGTTTCGCTTTCATCTCTTTCAGCCCTTCCAGCCTCCCAAATTACCTCGCTCAATCCAACCCATCTGACCCTACACACCCAAAGCATACTTATTGCGCTTTTCAATCATGCTCCGTGGTCAAAATCGCTCAGATACACCGCAAGCTGAAAAGACACTAATTGAAACTCGTGGCCGGATACACACCACGAATCCAAATCCAAGCAATCCGTCGCGCATCCGAATACGAAACTCAATCTCGAAGCTTCGGCAATCTGGGCTTTTTCAAAAGAGCCTTGCCCGATATTTTCCTGGTCGGCACGTATACGTCGAGTTGGGGTGGGGGAGGAATGGGTGTAGGCAGGGGTATGGGGGGAGGAGTGGGCTGAATTTGCCGGGAAAAATTGGGAGGAAGGAGTCGATGGCTCTTCGAACCGGCTCGAAGCTGAAACGAGAACGAGATTCTCGAGTAGATTTTGCTGACGTGTATCCGAGAGGCACGAGCATGAAAAAGTATGATCCTGCGCATCTAAAATTTCGTATCGAACTAGAGCGATTCCATCGGATGGCTCGCTATTTCGATCTACAATACTACTGCACCCCCGTGCGCCATGGATCCTGTCTTTGATGGGGCCGAAAGATTTTTATTCGTTAGATGATCGATGTTTCTACTCAGTTTTCATCTCAAATTTCGAGAAGAACTAGATGATCCCTGTTTGCTGTGGTATTATTTCACTCGGCACACTCACCATCTAAACTGATGGTGTCTCTTCTCTTCTCCTCGTGTGATCAACATCCTTGATAATTTTTATATGTATAGGTAATTAGAGCTGCGTTTGGGAGAATTTTTGTAGCCCAGATGGAGGCTGGTGATTTAGAGAGCTATAGATTGTGGCTTCAAAATTTGTTCCGGCTGTTTCCCCTCAGAGAGGCTCCTTCCAATACGAATACTTCAATTAGAGGTGATTCATAAAATATCAGACAGCATTCAATGAGTTTCAGAGATGCATAGACAGTAGATAAAAATCAATTCAAGTCTCATGGGACGTACTGTCAAGATGTTTTGAGATAAATCAGTCGAATCAAATCCCTTACAATTCTTCGTACCCCTTCACGAACCGTTCAAGAATTAATTCGAAGTCTTTGCACCTCATCGCCCTAAGCTACGTAAATTCGCAGCTACTTCCACCGAGCTCCTAATTCCTTGCGGGATCTGATTCACAGAAACATCATCGTTTATCCCGTAATCAAATCGCAACGTGGCCGAGGATTTCCACAAAAACCGCAGCAGCCCGAGCTGGAATACCCTTGGTAACGTGACCACACGTAGACTAGCTGTGTAAACTGACTCATTACATTCACATGCGTGTACACATACCACACTCTCTGATGCTAGAAAAGTAGGTCTTAATATGAGGCGGAGTAATCTAAAAAGCCCGGAATTGCGGCCGCGGTCGAGTTATCCCGCGTATTTGCGGCCAAGTCGCTTCCTCGCGCATTGCTTTTAGCACATATAGATCTCGCATACATAGAGAAGGATACCAGGCGAGCTTGTTTTTGCGCTTCGCTCGGGCGCCGCTTTGTAGCGCGCGAGCCTTCATCAGGATAACGGGCGAATAGCTGGTTTTTAGAGGCACGCCAATAGCTGCGCGTCTCTAATCCTTTGAGGAGCGCGAAGAATGCCCCGTACGTCCATCCGCTCCTGCTTTTTCCTCCATCCCTCTGTGCAGCGATGCGCCCCTTTTTCCCTCCAGCGGATCGTAATGAAGGATGAGTAAACGCCTTTCATATGAGGCCGGATTGCACTAAATGTGAGAAGCGAATCACGGTAAAAAGGTTCTGAGAACTTGAATTACTTTCAAGCAACAAAGGGGGTAGTTAAGCATTTGGTGGTGTTTGGTATTTGAGAGCAGCTGGAATTTTTTCATGCACCAAAGATTTTTCTCAGTTTCTGGGAATTCAAGACGACGAGAGTAACTGAGATTCGCTATAGTATTGGTTCGTCCTAGTGTATACTGTTGAAGAAAGGGGAATGCGAAAAGAAGGAGTAGCATGGGAGGAAGAGAAGCTTATTACAAGGCTGTCGTTCCGTGTATCGTAAGCTCGAGGTAAAGCTCCGCATCCTTCCGCGGATTTACGTCAGATTGTATTTTCATCGAAAACGAGTGGCGCGCGGGTCTCGCCGGACCCTGAGCTGAACTACTGCGATACTGCTTGCACGTGTTCTTATATGCTACCCCACAGAGACGGGTCGGAAGCGCATCAGAGAGAAAGGGAGTAGAAGAGCCACGCGGAATCCGAAATTTAGCCACTCAAGATCTTCTTCCCTTGGTCTCTCATGGTGTATTTCGCCTACATTTTCTCGACCTTCGGCGACACTCTGTACACGTCCACCGCATTGGCTTGTTTCAATGTTCACGGTTGCTCGCCAGTTCTGAACATACAATTGACTTCTCTCTTGTTCAAAGCATTTAATACATGACATATCGGTATTTTATTCATAAAAGTAATAGTCTGAACTCAATAACTGACTTTTACATTGCCTCAAATGACCTCCAATTGGAGACGTCCGTAAAATCTACCGCTTCGTGGCGCTGGCGACAGGGAGCAATCATGCACACGAACTGCCTCGTGGTGCGCTGTGCGTGCACAGAAATGTGCGTGACACGCACACTTCTCCACACTACAGGCGAATCGTGAACGTGATGGCTCCCCATCGCCCCTTTTGTGACGTACCTAATGCATGCGCGATCAAAATTATGTTGTGGATGAATTTCATCAGACTGATCGTCCATATTCTCACTGTCTTATAATTCAGCAGGGAGACTCCCCGACTCGTCAATAGCTAGTGAACTGATTGAAATTTGTTATCATAACCTCCAACTGTAAAAGGTTACCATTCTCACAAGCCCTATGGTCACTCCGACCTCCACCTCGACTACGGTCACCGCTCTTTCGAACACCACGGTCACTCTGACTACTATAAAAATGACTGACACCATTCTCATGACCACGACAGTCACTCTGACCTGTACGGAGATGACAATCACTGCGACCTCCACTAAATCCACGGCCACCATTCTCATCACCAATGTGGTCACTCTGACCTCCTCTACGAGTATGACCACCGCTCTCCGACTACGGTCACTGCTCACTACGAAAATTACGATCCTCACAACCACAACAATCACTCTGATCTGTACGGAGATTACTGTCACTCTGACCTTCACTGCAACAACGGACACTACTTTCATCGTCACTGTGGTCACTCTGACCTCCTCCACGAGTACTATCACCGTTCTCCGACCACTACGGAAATCACGGTTACATTCTCACGCCCACAACAGTCACTCTGACCTGTACGAAGATTACAGTCACTCTGACCATACTGTAACCATGTGCTCCATTCTCATGACCTCTGTGGTCACTCTGACCTCCTGTAGAACCACAGTTCTCCAATCATTACGGAGTTTACAGTCACCATCCTCCCGGCAACAACACTCACTCTGATCTGTGCGAAAATCTGCAAGCCCGGGCACCACTTTTATCAACACGGTGGTCACTCTGACCTCCTCTACGAGTATGACCACCATTTCATGTTCGCTATGATCACTCAGACATCTGTTACGACTTAAAATACAATTCCACCATGGTCACTCTAACCTCCGTAATAATTACGGTCACCACTCTTTTGAGCATGACGGTTACTCTCACCTCCAGTTATAGTTATAGCGATAACTCGGATGTTTCTTGTGACCAGTCCGGAACGTTTCCATCACCTCTGACACGCCCACGAGTGCTCGAGCCGACGGAATCTCAAGGCCTTCCGCCAGTAGTCCGCAGATGGTTTATTGGGCCAAGTCACCAAAAACATCTTAAATGAACTTATAATTTTACTTAAAATTTGATGCTTCCTTAGCATTTGAGGTTAGGTTAGAGCATGGCATAACTTATTCATCGAGGGTACTTGATAAATCCTGACGTGTCTTCAAGAATTATGGGTAATTTTCAGGATAGCAAACAGTTGCAAGTCCGTAAATGATATATATATTGGAAAGCGTTAGCCAAAATGGGTCAACGCCTCCGCTATCTCGCGAAAATTTCTTTATAGAAGATCAGTTTGCTGAATCAAAATTAAGTACATGTAGTCTGATTTTTGAAAACTATGTCGGGAGCTATTGGTATAAAAAATTTGTGGTATGTCAACTGCTCTCAATTGCTCAGCTCTGAGTAGTAACTTTCATCTTATGTCCATGAACCTTTTCCCAACTTCAGTTGTAATTACCGCCTCTCCTTCGGTTCAAACGTCCTCTTTTTTCGGGAATATAAAGAATATTTTGAATCTCTTTCCTGGTCAACTATACATAAAGCAGCTTATTTGATCGGATTCCTGATTCTCGGAAGCTCAGAAAAACGTACTCGGGGCAATCCGATAAATGCGAGGACGAGAGGATCCAATTATATAGCAGAGCAGTCAGCTCACAGAGAAAGAGGAACAATTAATACAGCTGCCTTGTTATGCACACACCCGATACGTACGAAAGTTCGAGCGATGGAGCTTTCACAATCCCGGGTTGTCTGCTCGCCGAGTAAACTCAATCAATCACGGCGAGCCAGGGCGCACAGGAGAAGAGAGGTGCTCTCTGATTTAGTGAAATTAAAAGCGTCCGCGAGCGCGCTATATGTCTCTATTAATTCAATTTCCCTCCTCCCCGGCAGCACTGGCTCGTGCAAGCTCGCGTCATTTCCCGCTCTCCTCTCTGTCTCTCGTCCATCCTCTCAACTTCTCACATACCTTCCTTCCACGTCCGGTCTACCAAACTTCCTCCGTGCCACATTCGACGGGTATTTTTCCCCGAGTGATACACTTCAGCGTCCCGTCATACGTCTCCGCAAGCTCCAAAGTGTCTCCACCTGCTGCTCTCCATCCTCTCCATCCTTCCAACCACCGACTCTATACCCGGACTAAATCGCGCCTGCCTCGAGCAGACAACGCCACGGCGTTATGAAAATTTCATGCGAGCAGCCTCTCGACTCGCTCTCGCCTTCCTGAGGCACTCGAGCTTTTAGGTTTCGGTTGTACGAGCTTGCGAGAGCAGTAGGCCCCCCTCCACCCTTGTCCCTGGCAATTTTTCACGAGCTCCAGTCCATTACCACGTAACAGCATCCGATGAATCACCGTGTTCTCTCCTAAGAGCCTCCGAGCTGCGAGCTTGCGCGAAGCTTTTCTGCAGTGCTGGAGAGATGCTCCTGGTGCACGTTGCTCGTGAGCTCGCTACAGGCGAGCCCAGGTTTGCAAGAGGGATGAGGCAGTTCAACGGGAAGTAGAGCCTCGTGACCTTCGGATGTTCCTTGTTTTTTCTAGAGGACAAAGTGTGGCTGCTCGTTGAGCTTTGGAGCGAGAGAAAAAGAAGAAGAGAAGAGTGGAGAGCATAATACGATCAGGACGAGAGGGCGATCTCTCGACAACTATGACACGTGACAAGGATGCTGGAGCCCCGTATTACTCGCGGATTCGAGGGAATTGAATCGAGTGGGATTCATCTTGCTGGATTGCAACGAGAGTGCTGCTCTCGCGGAATTTCTGTCTTGCGCGATGGAAACGGTCCGTGTGGCTTGTTTCGTATGGCTTCGATTTTATAAGGTAACTCGTGCATCTTACCTTCTGCTTGGACGCAATTTTAGGGAAGATTATTCGTGACTTTCCAGCCTCTTCTAGTTTTTCCCTGATTGTCCTCAGCTGCAACGTGAATAATGAATTCGTGAAGGAGAATTTCGTTATTTGCGGTCCCATGATCATTCAAACTATAGAATACTTATGAAATTATCCGAACAAAATGGAATTGGGTGAGTCTCTCATATCCTCTGGGATCACTTCCACCGGTATAAGCAAGCAAAGATAGAGCTGAGAAACTGGAAGAATCACCTTGGAGGAGATTTGATTGCATATCGGATTTTCTAAGAATGATAGAAAGCAGCTACCAACGACATTCTCATGAATGGAATTCATGAAGATCTCCGGCACGTACTTGAAATCTGCTCATTGTAGGAAGATGGCAAAAGGGAATCCTTTCTTGATGTAAGCGATAGTCTGCTCGAAATTGAGAGATGCTGGGGCACAGCATGCTCTGTCTGCTGTGTATCTGGTTTCTCTGAAATTCTTGATTCAAGTTTTCTTGAAAGAAGACTCTTGTAATGACTCTATGAGTGCAGAGGCGCAAACTTGTAATAAGGGAACGCAATCAACTTTTCCCTAGAATCATGACAACGGAGCGAGGTCGGATTCATTCCTGTTCATCAATTTCAGCAGAAACTTGTCAATCAGATGATAACAAGGTTGATTTTAATCGTGACATTCAATCCAAGTCATCCTCCACTCTTTATATTAACTACCCGAGGAGAGTTTCCTCAAAAGCAAAGATGAGACTGGTTGTAATGAGTGCGTTAGTGCCAATCGACACGGAAGGGTATCATAAACTACCCTCATTCATCTCGGATAAAAGAGATAAGAGTGAAGGATAGAGCTCCAAGTTTATACAACAAATTGCATCGGCCCGATGAATAATCGAGATAATGGCTGATGAATTGGTAGATTGCCCTCTGTGGCGATATTCCCAGCAATGACTCTTCATTATTGGAAAAGGAAATATTAATTACATTATTGACGGATAGCTTCAGAATAATGTTAAATTTTGATACCCGTAAACACAATTTATTGAAGCTACTCTCACGCGTACAACACAGTCTTACCCTCAATAAAAGCATACCCTCATCCTGTGATGAAATTCCGAGAATTATAGTAAATTAGATTTTATCTTGGTGCAATGACACAGGGTACAAACTCAACTTACCCTAAAGATTAGTACATTTAAACATGAAATCATTCTGATGAGTTGCAACGATTTCAGGAAATGAAATAAACTCCAGGAATGTATAACAAATAGCCTCAAGAGAATTCGAGTTGGAGGTAGAATTAAAGACGAAGACTGTAAGTAGATCAACATTCCTAGAATATCATAGATTCTCAGCATCCCTCTGTACCTCAGAAATATCGTAGACAAGTGCTCATGATTCTCGGAACTAAAACGCTTGTCTTTAGTATATATGGGAAGTGAATCTGCGAGTGGGAGCACACATAAATTCGGAAGACGTCGACGATTGACGAAGCTAATGGAATTCAGACAATCGACTTATAAATTATCAGCTCGAGGAGTGAGAGCAGCTAGTTACAGGATAGCTCCGTCTCAGGAGTCGGGTAAACTTGGCCTTTGGCGCTCTCAAAGGGTAACAAAGTGAGCAAGTTGGCAGGGAAGCAGGAGCAGTGCCAAAGTGGCTGCGAGCTACTGAACTTGGAAGACTCGAGGACAAACGGTATATATAGAGCTGGAGTCTTTCGGCAAAAACCAGCAGAGCTCCAACTCCCAATCCGCCGAAATCATCCGAGAGCACCAATCAGGCCGAGAGCCCGACACACCATCACGTCCCAGAAGAGGTCCTGTTTGTCTTGGAAAGTATATACGACAGCCGAGCTGATGAATTTGTACGAGTGGCACTGGGTGTATGTATAGTAGTGACGAAAGATGAGAGGCGCAATAACGAAGTCAATCAAATAGTTTCGAGGGTATGAGCCTCCTACAGCTCGGAACGGATCTCCCTCTTTCTCAATTCGCGCTACTCTGTTCTAAGCTCGCGATCTCTATGCGGCTCAAGCCGGAGGAACTTCTCTTTGAGCAAACTCTCGTACATGAATATCCACTAGCGATAGGAAAAGTTAGCGGCGTCATTAATTATGCCTGATGCGGTTGTTCTCGGAGACCCGCATAATCCCACCGCATACATTCTCCTAATACCGCCGAGGTGAGATTCCATACCATCGAACACTTGTGAAGGTACGCGTGCTGGTAGGCCTGGGTCGTAGAAATGGATAGTGCAATGCGATTCAATCTGTTGTGTGACCTCGTGTACGTATCTCAAGCGTATTCATCCCGTTTTGGCTTTTGTGCACTGTAGATTCCTTGGAGAAAAATTTTACTCTAAGCAGAGGATTATTCGCCTCCAACGGTAGAGAGAAAGAATAATTCCTCTAAATAGAGATAAAATTTGCTTTTA
>JAPYYZ010007167.1:0-20910 GCA_030522705.1 Eretmocerus eremicus | reverse complement strand
TGAGTTTTTCATACAAATATACAGGCTTTGAGGTAGCCAGTACCTTCGCTAGTAAACATAGGCAGAGAAAATCACGGCGGAGAGCGTATGGCATGATACACAAATTGTGGTATGAGGGCAAGATATGATCCGATTTCTCACATAAAACGACGAACCGCACAGCTGCATTCTTGCATCGCGCGAGCTTCATGGTGAGTTCTCTAGACAAGTCAAGAAACAGGCCTTGGCAATAGTCGAGATACGGAAATACTAATGTTTTGACGAGCTGCAGCCTAGTGTCTTTGGGTAACGAGTCACTACATTTTCTCAGTCTTCTGAGAGCAGCGAAACGATTCCGCGACATATTTGTACATCGATCACGCAGAGTTAGACGACTATCTAATTTCACCCCAAAAGCTTTACAGAGTCACAGAATTCAACAGGCTGGTCATCGATCGTGACTGGAGGGATATCAGTCTCTTTCAATCTACGGATATATTGTCTAGAACCGAACCAGGTGGCCTTTGTTTTATTAGCATTGAGTTGCAGCCCATTTTCTACTGCCCATCTCTTGAAAAGTACCAAGTCTCCGTTAATTGTATTCATAATATGCGAGACCTCTCTTATCGAGCCGTGGTGGTAGATTGTAGAATCATCGGCATAGAAATGAGATTGACAGTACCTGCAAACATGGGCTGCGTCATTGGAGAATATCGAGTAGAAGGGTGGACCGGCCTTAGAACCTTGGGGAACTCCAGCATGATGAATTAAGGGTACGGAAAATTTGCCATCTGATCCCTTTACTACCTGTGTCCGACCAGTTAAGAATGATTGAATCCACGCACATGCTGAATCAGAAAACCCATATCCCTGCAACTCTTCAATGAAGAGCTGAATATTGACCATATCAAATGCACTCGAGAAGTCTAAGCTCACCAGCAATGTGACCTTCTCATGGTCAATAGCTCCCTTAATGTCATCGATAACCTTAACAA
Source organism: Eretmocerus eremicus (assembly GCA_030522705.1). Lineage (NCBI taxonomy): Eukaryota > Metazoa > Arthropoda > Insecta > Hymenoptera > Aphelinidae > Eretmocerus > Eretmocerus eremicus. The sequence continues at coordinate 19,936 of JAPYYZ010007167.1, read as the reverse complement.
GTGCCGTGTGAGTGATGTGATTCTTACGGAAACCTGATCGCAAAGGGTTGATCGAGTCCCTAGTCGTTACAAACTCCATGACTTGTTTAAGGGCCACATCCTCGAGAATTTTTGCCATTGAAGGGAGAATACTAATAGGACGAAGATGACCCAGTTCAGACGGAGATTGACATTTGGGAATAGGGGTGACCAATGCCCTTTTCCAACTCGGAGTTTGTAGTGAGCTATCAAATATATTGAGTAACACCGGTAGGATATGTGGAAGACAGTCTTTAAGGAATCGTAGAGGGATGTCGTCCACACCTTGCGCATTGGACCGCATTGAATACACTGCCTCTATTACGTCATTTGGGTCAACATGCTGGAAATAGAATCTTGAATCAGGCAAGATTCTTACTGTTGGACGATTATCATGGAGAGTCTCTTAACTGCCCGACCCTACAAAGTGTCTATTGAGCTCATCCGGGGAAAAAAGTAGGCTACAATGGTCTTTGGACTTGGACCTCAGCCCCAGCTCATCAACCATCCTCCAAAGTTGCGTAGTGTTTTTACAGTCAGCCAGTTTGAATTTGTAATAGGATGACTTGGCTTTCCTCCGCATAGTTTTCACACGATTACGCAATTTTTTGTATTGCGCTTCATCTTTCGGCCGTCCGTAGCGTCTGCAGTTTGACAATAGTTTGTCTCGATCTCTCGTAACCCTTTTTATTTCACTAGTCACCCAAGGTGGGCCTTTTCTCCTATTCGGTATGAAATTGTGATATGGCACATGTTTATCATACAACTCGTGATTTGTGCTAGTGAGTGAATCAACCTTGTCGTCAATATCATGCATCTGGCTTATGAAATTGAAGTCAACCTTTGCTAGGTCACTTCTGAATTTATTAAGGTCAAATTTCTTAAACGATCGACAGATAATGGGTCGAGGAAGAATCATACTGGAAGAAACGTCAAGCGTAACATAAATAGTATCGTGGGCTGAAATAGAGGGTATCAGCACCTGATTTATCGTGAGAACTTTAGCCATATCTGATAGGAAGATGTAGTCGATCAGTGTATTTGTCCCGCAATGGTGGCTCGTGGGTGCCAGCGGCACTGGTGCGAGGCCCGAGGTAGTCAATGAGTCCCCTAAGATTCTACGTGACGATATGGTTGATGGATCAAGCCAGTTGATGTTCAGATCACCCATCAACACCATGAAATCGAATGGTACATTGCAATCCAAAATAGCCTCCTACACATCACCTCAGTAACCTGCTTCAGGAGGGTTGTATACCACGATACAGAGTATGAGAATTGAGTTGTGTCGAAGTGCGGCCAATATAAACTCAGGGCGTTTCGTGTACTGTTCAGGTACTATCCTGACATCCCTAAAAATCTTCTCCTCTCGATTCCTGTAACCTTCCAACTCATCAATTTCTCAAAAACAACTCAGATGTGACTGTAGCGAGCCTATTGCACTGGTCGCGCCATATTCCCATTTTCAAGAGCGAAGAACGGTGAGGTTACAGAACGTTAAGAATTGTTCCAGTGTGGCATCAAGCGTCCCCGAATGCATGAAATTCGAAAGATTCTCACATCCGTAATTGAAAATCACTGTGATCGTTTTCTCTTCTCCCGCTCATGATATTTTTCCAACTCATATCAAGAACCCGTTCCAGCCGTTTCTTTCCACATTTAGATCGCACTCAATCGAATGCCAGGAGCACAGAAAATTCATGGGGAATCTGGGAACCCACATCTAGCTAGTATTCCATCTGATAAATTTTCAAAAAATACGAAGGAAAAATTCTGAGGGAGGTCGAACAAGATATTGGATTGAATTACTTTTACGATGTGGCGCCAACCCAAACAGCACAGACAAAAAAATCAACAAAAGCCTTCAATTGCTGCCGCAAAATTGCGAATGAATTCAATGAGAGTAATCCTCGAGAATGGTGCATACCTGAATAATGTAGTAAAATATTGGACTTGATCGCCCTTGGGATCTTCGCAATCATTTATCTTTGCGGGATCTAAGAAACGAAGAATATGGGATCCTCAGATCCCACTTTGTACTGCATAGATGCGGGAAATTCATATTTTTAAGACATGTTAGATCAACATTCAAACGGAATCGATTTCTACGACAGTCGAAGAAGTGAGCTCAAACAATATATCTTGTCTGATCAAAGGATTTTCCGTGAGCCTCTGTAGCTGATGCAGATTATTGACTCTCTCAAACCGAAATTGACATCTCAATCTCTGTGAATTGAATTAACGCATAGTCACGAACGAGCCATTATTGTCAGTTAATTCACTCGGATGCATGCATTTCTGACAATAAATGTTTCACACCATAATTTCAAAATTCTCTATACCACGTCTCAAATGATCGAGAGGTTCGGGAAAAATGGTCTCTCGTGCACCCAGGAAATTTGTCACGTACGCGGAGAGATTCTCGCAATGCAAAGATTTTCGTGCGCACGCGAAGGGGTTTCCGTTAACGCGGAGGGTTACTTACGCAAACTGGGAGTTCTCCAAGCATGCGCCAAAATCCTCACGCTAGCGTAGTGTCTCGCCCGTTTGCAAACTTCTTTGTCCGACGCACACGCGAAGCATCTCACGTGTATCCGGGGAGTTTCTCGCCGCACGCGAATCGTTCCTCACGCATGCAAACTGTTTCCCTCAAACGTGAGCGGCTTCTCGGGTGAATTCAGGGTTTGAAAGTGTGCGTGGAGTTCCTCGCGCCAGCGTAGCGTCTTTCTTTCCAGCGGAGTGTCACCCGTTACGCACGCAAAGCGTTTCTCGTGATTCCGGACAGTTTCTTGTGCACGCGAATCGTTTCCAACACACGCAGAGTGTTTCCCGTGGACGCGAAGGGCTTCTCAGGCAGAATGAGTGTCTTACGAGCACATGAGAAGTTCTTCTCGCTAGCGTAGTTTCTCACCCGTGCGCGAAGTCTTTCGCTCTATTGGAGGCAAAGATATATAGTTGTGAATACCATTCAGCACATTTTCCACAAAGTTTTAGTCATCGATAACCGAGACGATCGAGGTATGCGAGAAGCAGATTCAGTATTCGAAAATTGATCAAACATTCTTCGGAACCCTCATGCATCTTTCCAATTTCAAAGCGCATGGATGATGATCTCTATTCTTTACTAAGCATCAGAGAATAGAGAACACGTTCGGTTTCGGGGATGACGGCGTTTTTAAATGAATTGTGAGCCTGGTCGCAACTGTTCTAAATTGAAAGAAATGCAATAATCACTATTTCCTTGAGAGAGGAAACCAGATTGCACAAAAGTGAAGGATAAGGAGTTACTTGAAGCCAATATCACGCTTCTCTCCCGCCTGTATCAAGAATATCGAACAAAAGATGATGTGAAATAGACTTATTCGATTATGAAACTCGCGATTGCTGCTCAAATGCGATGAAAAAAAAAGCAGCTGGGAGCTCGGTAAATGAGGGCAATATTGCTCGACTTGGTCTCTACTGATAGCGAGGTAACATGCGATTTGGGATATTGCATGGTTCGTCGTTTCTATTCACGTGGAAGAATTAACAATCCCTCGCAAAAGTCTGACTGACGTAAAGAACTTATCTTGATCAAATTTGAGGTGGATGGAGAATTTTTCGAGATATGAATCAATTATTAAGCGGGTCAAATGTTCGAAACCACTATTCAAACTAAGGAACATGGGCCAAACTCTAATAGTACTACTCTTGATGTATCCATGGCTGGCAGAAGGAAGCCGTTTAGGGCAATGCAAGGCCCGATGGATGCTGTCAAGATCTCGCGCGAATATAGCAGGAACTTCCGAGTGTCTTCTGAGCGAGGGTCCCATTCGTGGAAGATCTTTGCTGTAATTTGAAGCTGCGAGCAACATTGACGCTGACGCGGAATGAAGTTGCGTGCCTCTAAATCGATGGCGAATTCTCTGGACAGCGGATCGACGGATGAGCGGATTGAAGAGCCCAAAAGGGACAGTACTATAAAGCAACAAACGCGAGCGGAATTTTTTTCATAGTACTTCTCGTGATGGGTCTATAGCAGAAGGGAGCCGATATAGCCAATGCGATGCTCAGGAGGTTCTCGATCGATGCTGAGGGGATCCCTCACGTATATTGCATGAGGGCCGTGAAGATAGCTCCGGAGTGTCGTATCAAAATGCTGGTCGGATTCAATGTAGGACCTTCGAAACAATCCCGAGCTGCGGGTGGCTCTACCAAAAGATCGAGTTATTTCTCGGAAGAAATTTCGAAAACGAATGTGTAAGGAGATGAAAACGGGAAATAATTCATTAAGGGCGCATCAAATTTTCACCCGTAGAAGCCGAACTTACTTGATGGAGAGATAATCGATCTGGAGAAAGCACAATACTAAACCGAAAACATTCCCCTTCCTCGCCTTTTTTTGAGGGGAAACTCGTTTCCTCGTATGACGCTGCACAGCATGCATTGCCATTGACGCATCAAATCGTGCCAACTTATCACTCCCGGCGAGACGATCTCGCAGCTAGAGTCAGCTGCTACCTGCTCTGCTACTCAGGCGACGCAAGGGCTCCCGACGGCAGGCTATGTAGAAATTTCTCTCAGCTATTCCTCGTCTGAGGTACAACTGTTTGTCTGAGGAGAGATTTCTCTCGAAATAATCACCGCTAATCAGGAATGATGTCATAATTACAATTTCAGAGAAGATAGATTCTACCTCTGATATTAAATATCCGTAAGAAGTGTAATGGTGTGGGAGATTCAGGTTCCATAGCTTGAATGGGTCCTTTCGAATCGTTTCTGATTTGTCGTGACTCTTTCCAAAAGAAATTTTCTCCCAAACAAATAACCATATCTCACAACAGAAATGTCTTGGATGAATCTTGAGGAGAGGGCTTTGATCTTTAGAATAATTGAGGATAACATAAGATGGAAGTTATATGAGTTGGAGAAATGTTATGAGCGGGGGAAGAGGAAACAATCACAGTGATTTTTCATCACGGATATGAAAATTCTCGGATTTAATTCATTCGAGGACGCTGGACGCCACACTGGAAGCGTTCTCAGCGTTCCGTGACGTGACCATCCTTCGCTCCCAAAGTTAGGAGTATGACGCGACCAGTGCAATAGGCTCGGTACAGTCACATGTGAGTTGTTTTGGGGAATTGATGAGTTGAAAGGTTACAGGCATTGAGAGGAGGAGATTCTTAGGAGTACCAGAATAAGACTCAAGAATGAGTTCGGAGGGTCAAGGATTCGAAAGATGAAATGTGGGAAGTCAAGGCATGGATGGATGAATGGCTTTGCCTGCCAATTTTCTCTCCAGAGAGAACAATATTTCAAGCGCGCACAAATTGAGACTTTGATCTCATGGGACATAGTAGTTCATGCATAATGGAGTGTTTGTCGGGTGATCGGCGGGTACTCGGCGGGAGCTCAACGAGAGTTTGGTGGAAGCTTCACGGGAGCTGTTCGGTAGCATTGCGGGACCTCGCCGAGAGCGCATCTGGATTTTATGGGAGAATTGCCCAGTATGCACGTATTCAATGCAGATGACACCTTGGCCGATGACACGCAAGTTCACGGTCGTGAATGGCGATACAACTCGTAGACTCTGCTGCTCTGTCCCGGCTCACGTTCTGCACCTGGAATTGGAAGAAGGGGAGTGGAACAGTTCGCGAAAAGTGAGCTCCGGAAGACAAAACATGAAAATGATCCCATACCCTTGTCTGCGCCTCAAATTAACGCGAAGGAGATGATCCCCGGGTCTGAAGTGGCATTCGCAGCTCGCCAAGTCGACTGTTACCAGATTCACACGCTTTGCGCAAACATGTGGATGCATTACACACATGAGCGATGACAGCAGTTTGTCGGCTGCACAATTATGCATGTGCACGGACGATACGTCGTTGGCTCTGTTAGCTCGGTTGTACGGACTTCGTCGCAGCAAAGTGTGCCTCCAGCAGTTATTCATCGGCGCAGTGAGTGATCATCGTGACGGAGAGCAGTGGCAGTGGTCTCAGGCGTGTGGGTTACATGCTGTATGCACCCATAACCCTCTTGGTCGGCGGCTGTATTGGTAGAGAAATTGGGGAGGAAAAGTGCAAGTGCTGTCTCGATGGGGCCACTGAGCCACGAGTGCGACCGGAGCCGTGCCTGACATGTGAGAACCATTCATCGCCCTCACGCGAGCTCGTGGGCAAGATCTCCAGCCACTCACCCACGCTAGTGCGGAAGCGATGACCCTCGACCGTTCTCAAATCTTCGAGAGCCGAGGCACGCCCGTTTTGATAGCCCCGGCCTACCCCCGAGACCCCGGAGCACGCCCAAGGGTAGCAAGCGTGGCCACTCCCGGGCATCCAACGGGAGATCGAGGCGCACGTCTTTGGAGCCTTTCGTGGTCAATCCACGCACACGTAGAATGTATCAATGGTTGAGGTTATGAGTACGGCGTATAGCTAAAACGTTTTTCAGCGATACGTTTCAGCGATACCGCCAAAGCGATACACGCGATACGCTGAAACGATACGCTTGATACGCAAAACGATACCTCTGATACGCCAAAACGATACTCTCGATACGTAAAAATAGCTGGTTCTCAAACTGCTTCCAGATAAATTTGGAATTGTAAAAAAAATTCTCTTGCTGCGGATTCGGAATATTTGACGAAATATAGCTCGGTTCCCGGTGGATCAGTACTTTTAGTTTACATTGTATAGGATCGGCATTCAATGCTCCTTGATTGATCTCGATGCTCTCCTGCGCGAGCTTCAAGGCGAGGCCAAGGTGCCCTTCCCCCCGCTCCCCTAACCCCAAAATCAGTTCCGTGAATATCTCGACTTTCACTGAACCAAATTACACGATATTCGACGTGCAACTACAGAATGTTGATAAGAATGGTGCTATGGAGCCGAATCGGGAATGACTGATGTAATTTTGGCGTCCCGAGTGAATTTCGGCATCATGCTTCTGCACGATCGATCCTCGTGAGCAGACGACGTCTGGAGTATGCGTATATATACTTTGTAAGTTGCATTCTACGCAATCATTGTAACACTTGGCTCTATAGCGACATTCTCATCAACATCCAGTAGTTGCACATCAAAGTTCGTGTGATTTGGTTCAGTAAAAGTCGAGATATCCCCGGAACGGATCTTGGTTCAGGGGGCGGAGGGAGGGCACTCCGGCCTCGCCTCAAGGCGAGATCGCACAGCTCCATTCCACCACCTCATCTAGTGACTTTTTCTTTGCATGAGTATCTCAAGATCAACAACACGGAATGACTTCATCTCGACGAGCATCCACTTAATGCATCGAAGAATTGCGCTATGAAGAGATATGACGGACAATGTACGGAAAGATTGTTGTTGCGAAGCTCATCCGACTCGTCGTCTGCTTGCATAGAGGTGGGCGCATGAGTCGACATGCACACGATCAGTCGCTGTGCCTCCGATCGATGGATGAGCCGAAAAATCTCTCCATAGCGCAATTCTTCCGAATTCAGTAATCACGTTGTGCACACCCGCATCCTGCTGCTTACAATGGATTTCCCGATATTCATGCAACGCAAACACGGTAGCCTAACCTGCTGGCCCGCGGAGCGGACGCCATCATGAACTGGTCGAATCTTTACCCGCCGCTCACAGGCCGAGACATGGCGCCACTCTAGGAACCTCGCCCGGCACTATGAGGGGCACGTGTACGTGATTTAAAATCAAAAATGGAGAGGCTCCAATGGTGGCGAAAATTTCAACACTCCCAAATCTTTCATGAGCCTGGGGACGTGCGATACAAGAGCACTTGGATCTCAAATAAGGGACGTGGCAACGAGCATGGGGACAGAATGACTGGATACGAACAATTTCGAACCGGAAGAGCGGACGGATACTACCTACTTCTATTGAGTTGCACAAGTGAGGACTCATGCGGGGGTGAGCAGGCGGAGAGCCATTCTGGAATATCTCGATGATCTCCGGGAAGTTTTGGGGTCGACTCGAGCATGTCGTAATGCAGAACAGGGCTCCTGCTTGATTTGTCCCCCTCCCTGGGAAGGTCCGCGAGTGAGTCTGCGCCCGAGCTCCGCCCGTGTCTTTTCGAGGAAGATGAAAATCATTTCGAAGATCATGGAGATGCTCATCGAGATGTTGACGATGATATTTCAGTGAGACTCAGATCGTTCCGGGCCTCAAAATAATTACCAGAGCCGCCTTAGTGAATTCATTCACGCCCCCCCCCCTCCGAGGGACTGGAAGCGAGTTGCTCTCGAGATGCACTTGTTAACATACCGAGCGACAAACATAAGTTGGCGACTTTTTTCAGACGTCTATCTTGGTTTGGGAAATGATGGGAACTAGTTCAAATCTCGCCGGAAAGTGAGTGATACTAGTGAAATTTCCTCGCAAATCGAATTCCGGAATCGGATTTGCGATATCTGCTTTTGGTCCAGAGTTGGAAGCTGATTTTGAGATGCGTGTTTTTGCTATCTCGGTGTGCACTGGTCCGATATCAAATCTGGACATTGCGTCGGAAAGTTTGGAAAATCTTGAGTCTAGGGTGCCTTTTTCCGTGTAAAAATTCATGAGATGTGCATGTTAATTTCGAACCCGAGAGAGATCAGACCAAAATCGGTGTCGCTTTTGGTGACGCTCATGTGACGCTATGTGACGCTATGTTTATCTTCCCGGCCGAAAGCGTGTGCTCGTAAATCACTCACTTCCCCCGAGAAGCCCTCCGCGTCCACGGGAAACACTTTGCGTGCGTGAAAAACGATTCGCGGGCCCAAAAAACTGCTCGGGTAAACCAGAGACGCTCTGTTGGGGGGCAGTATACTACGCTTGTGCTGAGAGCTCCCAGCGTACTTTGGAAACTCTCAGTTCACGCGAGCAACTTTCCGCGTGCGTAAAAAACTCCGCGGGTACACGAAAAACACTTCGTGTGCGTAACGGGCGAGTCACTCTGCTGGCCGGTAGAGGAGGGGGGGGCGAGACACCACGCTGAGGTGAGAATTTTCTCGGGTGCTCAAAGAACTCACAATCTATGCGGAATGCTCTTCGCGTCCACGGGAAACACTTCGCGTGTGTTGGAAACAAATTGCGTGCGCAAGAAACTCCCCGGGTTCACGAAAAGGCTTCGCGTGCGTAACGGATAACACTTCACTGGCGGGAGAGACACTATGCTAGGACGAGAAACTCTTCGCACACTTCAAAACCCCGAATTTACCCGAGAAGTTCTCCGCGTCCACAGGGAACACTTTGTATACGCTCAGAAATTTTCGCAGCTGCGAGAAACTCTTCGCATGCCCACCAGACTCCCCGGGTACTCGAGATTCATTCTGCAAACGTGATAACTCCGCGCGTGTGAACGACGGGATCCACTCCCGCGTGCAAAAATTTGGATCACCGGGGAAAAATTTCCCATGGGAGCGAAATACTTCGCGTACGGACGAGAAACTACGCTGGCGAAAGAAGCTCCTCGTGTGCTTGTGGAACACTCAGTTTGCCCGAGAAGCCCTTCGCGGCCATAGGGAATACTTCGCGTGAGGCGAGAACATCTCCGCACGCGTGAGAAATTTCCCGGGCGCACGAGAGACGCTTTGCGTGCGTGAATAATTCTTCGCGTGCTCCGGGAGCACCTCCCACGTCCCCGCTAATGAGTCGGCGTCTCTGGAAAACACTTGACGCAACCGGCGGAACACTCTGCATGCAGGCGAGATACAACGTTGACGTGAGGATTTCCTTGCGTGCTTGTAAAATTCCCAGTTTGCGAGACGAACCCTTGGCGTTCACGGAAAACACAACGCATGCGTGAGGAACGATTCCCGTGCGGGCGGGAGACTTGCGTGAGAAAACCCCCGAGTACACGAGAGACGCTTCGCGTGCGCGACGGGCGAGTTACTCTGCAGGAGAGGGGGCGAGACACTACGCTAACGCGAGGGAGTCCTCGCGTACTTCGAAGAATCCCAGTCCACGCAAGAAGCCCTTGGCGCCCACGGGAACACTTCACGTGCGTGGAAAACGATTCGCGTGCCCCAGAAACTCTTCAGGTGAACCAGGGACCTCTCGTCGACGGGCGAGATACTAAGCTGACGCGAGGAACTCTTCGCGTTCTTCTGAAACTCTAAGTTCACCCGAGAAGGCTTCCGCGTCCACGGGGAATACTTCGCGTAATCGAATGACGATTCGCATGCGGCGAGAAACTTTCCGTGTGCATGGAAAAATCCTCGTTCACACGAGAGAAGCTTCACGTGCGCGACGGTCGGAAGAATTCGCGTGCGATGAGACACTATACTGATGTGAGAATTTATTCGGATACTTGAAGAACTCATAAATTGTGGGAGAAGCCCTTCGCGTCCACGGGGAACACTTCGCGTGTGTTGGAAACGATTCGCGTGCACAAGAAACCCCCCGGGATTCACAAAAAACGCTTCTCGCGCGTAACAAGTGACACTTTGCTGACGAGATAGCCGCTACGCTGGCGCAAGAAACTTTTCGCACACCTACAAACCCTGAATTTACACGAGAAGCTCTTCATGTCCACGGGAGACACTTTGTATGCGCTCGGAAATTCTTGCAGACGCGAGAAACTGTTTGCATGCCTTCCAGATCCCCCGATCGCACGAGATTCATTCCGCAAACGTGATGACCCTGCGCATGTGAGCGAAGGAACCCACTTTTGCGTGCGAGAATTCGGATCACCGGGAAAAATTTTCGCATGTAAGTGAAAGACTTCGCGTACGGGCGAGAGATGACGCTGGCGAGAGAGACTTCTCGTTAGCTTGTGAAACACTCAGCTTGCCCGAGAAGCCCTCCGCGGCCACGGGAAATACTTTGCCTGAGGCGAGTTCTTCATCGCACGCGTAAGGATTTTCTCTTCGCGCACGAAAGACGCTTCACGTGCGTGAACGATTCTTTGCGTGCTACGGGAGCATCTCTTACGTCCCCGCTAAGGAGTCCGTGACGCCGGAAAAACTTGACGCAACCGGCAAAACACTCTGCGTGCAGGCGAGACAAAACGCTAACGTGAGAATTTCCTCGCATGCTTGGAAAACTCCCAGTTTGCGAGACAGGCCCTTGGCGACCACGGGAAACACTTTGCATGCGTGAGAAATGATTCCCGTGCGGCAAGAAACTTTTCGCGTGCTTGAGAAAATTACCGGGTACACAAAAAACGCTTCGCGTGCGTAACGGGCGAGTCACTCCGCTGGCGGGAAGGGGAGGAGGGGAGCGAGATCCTACGCTGACGCGAGAAACTCCTCGCGTACTTTTGAGATTCCCAGTTTACGCGAGAAGCCCTTCAGAGCCGGGGCGGCGGGGGGGGGGGGGGGGGGGGGGGGGGGGGGGGGGGCGGACACTACGCTTGCGCGGGGAGCTTCCAGTGTACTTTGGGAACTCCCAGTCCACCCGAGGAGCTCTTCCCGTACTTTAGAAAATCTCGGCTCACGCGAGAAGCCCTTCGTGTCCACGGGAAATACTTCGCGTGTGTGGAAAACGATTCGCGTGCCCAAGAAACTGCTCGGGTGAACCAGAGACGCTTCGTTGAGAGGGGGGCGCAGATACTACGCTTGCGTGGAGAGCTCCCAGCGTGCTTTGGAAACTCTCAGTTCACCCGAAAAGCTTCCCGCGTCCACGGGAAATGTTCCGCGTATTTGAGAAACGATCCGCATAAGGCGAGCAACTTTTTGCGTGCGTAAAAAAATCCCCGTGTACACGGGAGAAGTTTTGCGTGCGCAACGGTCGAAAAATTCGCGTGCGAGCGAGACACTACCCTGAAGTGAGGATTTCTTCGGGTGCTTGAAGAACTAACAATTTGTGCGAAGAGCCCTTCGCGTCCACGGGAGACACTTCGCGTGTGATAGAAACGATTTGCGTGCGCGAGAAACTCCCCGGGTTCACGAAAGAGGCTTCGCGTGCGTAACGGGTGACATTTTGCTGACGGGGAAGCCGCTACGCTCCTCGCACACCTCCAAACCCTGAATTCTACCGAGAAGCTCTTCGCGTCCACGGGGAACACTTTGTATGCGCCCGGAAATCGTTGCAGACGCAAAAAACTCTTCGCATGCCTCCCAGACTCCCCGGGTGCACGAGATTCATTCCGCAAACGTGATAACTTTGCGCGTGCAAGCAGAGGAACCCACTCCCGCGTGTGAAGATTTGGATCACCGGGGAAAACTTTTGCATGTGAGCGGAAAACTTCGCGTTCAGGCGAGAAATTATGAAATTCGATTGGATTTGGTATTCAGGGTGGATGGAAAATTTTCCCAAATACGAAGCAATTATCCAACGGGTTGAATAGCCGATATCGATACTATCCAATTAAGGAACATGGGCCAAATTCTAATAGTACTACTGTTGATGTATCCATGGCTGGCAGGAGGAAGGCATTTAGGGCGATGCAAGGCTCGATGGATGCTGACAAGATCTCGCGCGAATATAGCAGAAACTCCCGAGTGTCCTCCGAGGGAGGGTCCCATTCACGGAGGATCTTCCCTGTAATTCGAAGCTGCGAGTGGCTGTGATGGAACATGGAATGATTTTCCAAAATTGATTTGAATATGAAAAACATCAGGAAGCCAGGAAACGTTGGGAGAAGAACGATTCATACCAGACAAGCAACATTGACGCCGACGCGAAACGAGGGTGCGTGCCTCTGAACCGATAGCGAATTCTGCGGACAGCGGATCGACGAATGAGCGGATTGGAAAGCCGATGAGCGACAGTATTGTAAATCAGCAAGCGCGAGCGATATTTTCTCGTAGTACTTCTCGTGATGGGTCCATAGCAGAAGAGGGCTGATATAGCCAATGCGATGCCTGAGGGGTCCTCGATTGATGCTGACGAGATCCCGCACGTATATCTCATGAGGGCCGTGTGGATAGCTCCCGAGTGTCGTATCAAAATGCTGGTCGTATTCAACGTAGGACCTTCAAAACGATTCCAAGCTGCGGGTGGCTCTACCGGAGGATCGAGTTATTTCTCCAAAATAATTCGAGGAACGAATGTGTAGGGAGATGATAGCGGAGGATGATTCATCATTGGGATTCAGTACGGGGGAGCATCAAATTTTCATCCGTCGAAACCGAACTCACTTGATGAAGGGATAACTAACCTGGAGGAAGCACAACACCGGACCGCACATTCCTCTTCCTTGCCTTTTTCAGAGTGAACTCGTTTTCTCGTACGACGCTGCACAGCATGCATCGTCATAGACGCATCAAATCGCGCCAACTTACCACTTCCGTCGAGATAATATCGCAGCCAGCTTTGGATGCTACTTGCTCTGCTACTCAGGTGATGCAAGGGCTCCTGGCGGCAGGCTTTGTGTACGCGTCCGGGACACACTGGGCAGCCCCTCAACAGCTCTGAGGCACTCCATGCACTAGAATGCATCGAGACACGCAGCTGACTCCACGATGCATCGACGCGCTGCATAAGTTACCACGGCAAGGCCACGTCCCAGTGTCGTCTGCTACTCGAGCATTCATAGCTTCATAGCATATCCAATAGCTAGTACGATTACCTTCGAAATGTGCCCACTCAGATGTCGATTGATTGAGTAGAACCGAAGATACGGCTATTCCAAAATCAAAAAACATCCATGGTGCCAAATTCGTGAGCCCCGGGATTGCTCCGACGACCCTTCCGAACTTTGAACGCGTATATCTCCGGTTCTACTTAATCAATTCGCATCCCTTAAAAAAGCATTTTGAAAATAATTGCACCAGCTATCAAATGAGACCAGATTTAATACTAAAAATTCACGCGCATGCGCAAGATGTTCACGTTTTACAAATGAAATGATGGTTGTCAATGGTCATGATTCGTTATAAATGAGCTTTTCTGCGCATACGCGTGAGTTTTGAGTATTCAAGCTGGTCTTAATTGACAGCTGGTGCGAATATCTTCAAAATGTCGCTCCAGGGATGCAAATCGATTGAGTAGGACCGGAGATACACGCGTTCAAAGTTTAGAAGGGTCATTGAGCCTTCCCAGGGCTCACGGATTTGGTACCTTGGATGTTTTTCAATTCTGAAATAGCCGTATCTCCGGTTCTACTCAATCAATCGACATCTAAGTGGGCACATTCTGAAGGTAATCGTACTAGCTATTAGATGAAAATCCTCTAAGCGTCGTAGATATATGCGCATGCGCAGTTGGAGCTGATTATCAAGTGGGGATTTGCTTGAAAAAACTTCTAAAAACAGCAAAAATGGGGTATTTCAGAAATTCATAGCTCTGACGGAAGGGCCAATGTACAGCTTGGAATTCTTTCTATGAATCTGGAACACTTTGATGAGTAACTCACGTGAGTTTCAGACCGATTGATGGAGATACCTACATTTGGCAAGCTGGTCAAGTTGAGCATTTTTCAAAGAATGCATAACTCCAGTTGGTCATAACTCAGACGCCGCTCAACCGATTTGAACGTTCAAGAACGGAGAATGTAGGTATTCTTGATACAGGGGAAATCAGTTTAGGTGGGTTGGAAGATATTGAGATGACTTAAAATGGCAGCGTTTCTACAAAAGGTCAAAAATCGGAAAAATCGCGTTCAATAGTTCTTGGCGCCAGATGCGCGGGTCAAACTTTTGGGCTGGGGTCCAATCCTTTCCTGAAAGTTGACATAATGGCAAAGAAATTTCGTCTCCGCAGACCTAACTACGATCCTTTGGATCGATTTGGCAAATTTTTGAAGAAGGGTCTAAAAAGGCTTTTTCTCGAACTCCAAAGAATTCCCACGGGCACCCAAAATTTTCTTCCGAGCTGAAAATTGGGCAAAGTACCACTCTCGGTACCTTCTTTCAGTAAAAAAATTGGCGAGAAATTTTGCGGCGGGGGGGGGGCTGCACACGATTCTTTGAAAATATGCCGGTCTGACCCATATGTATTCTGGAGGTATTGGGGTTGTTTCGAGCCTCAGAAAAAATACCCGAGCCATCTCAGTCAGTCTTGTATACCTCGCTCCAAGGGTTGGAAGGAGAGTCTTGCCCGTGATCCTCCCTGGTATTTTGAAAAAATCCTCCATGATCTCAAAAATGGTGCAGATGCTCCCAAAGATGTGGGAGACCATTTTCTAGTATTTTTGAGATGGATCCGGGACTCTGGGAAGGAATGTGAACCATCTCCCTCAGTTCCGTCCACACGGTTTACCAAAAGCACTGATCCACCGGGGACCGGGCTGTGGTCGGGACTTCAAATATTCCGAATTCGCAGAGGGAAATTCTTTTCATAATTCCGAATTTGTATGGAAGCAGTTTGGGAATTGGCTACTTCGCCGTATCAAAAGTATCGTTTTAGCGTATCGTGTGTATCGTTTCGGCATATTGCTGGAACGTATCGCTGCGATACGTTTTAGCAATACGCCGTACTCATAACCTGAATTATCCACACTTTTAATCTTTGCACGGATTGAGTATGCAAGCCTCTGAAAAGTGCACCTCTAGCCTCCGTTAGGCGCCCGAATATGGCCGCGCTTGCTACCCTCGGGCGTGTTCCGGGATCTCGTGGGTAGGCCGGGGCTATCAAAACTGGCGTGCCCCGGCTCCCGAAGATTTGAGAGCGGTTGAGGGTCATCGCTCCCGCACTAGCGTGGATGAGTGGCTGCAGGCCTTGCCCGCAAGTTCGAGGCAACATCCTTCGCTTGCTACTAGGAATACGGGGGAGGGGGGGACCTGGCGGGGCTTGAGTAGGCTGCCGACGCGCTCACCCTTCTTCTCGGGGGTATTGGAGGTATTCGCGAGGTCGATGAAAGGTACTCACATGTCGGGCATCGCTCCGGGCGTACTTGTGACTCATTGACCCCATCGAGACGGCATGCCGCGGCACTTGCACCTTTCCTCTCCCATTCCTCCATCAATCCAGCCGCCGACCAAGGGGGTTCTGGGTGCATCCTACACGTAACCCATGCGCCCGAAACCGCTGCCACTGCTCTCCATCACAAAGATCACTCACGGCACCCACGAATAACTGCTGGAGGCACACTTTACCGCGACGAGGCCCGTACAACCGAGCCAACAGAGCCGGCCACGATTTGACCATGCCCACGCGTGACTGTGCAGCCGACGCACTGCTGTCATCGCTCACGCGGGCAAAGCGTCCACTTGCTTGTATGCAATTTTCCACTTGCCATACTCTTGTTTGCAAGCCGCAGATAAGCGTATGGGATCATTTCCTTGCTTTTCCCTTCGGGGGAGGGGGGGGGGGGAGGGGGCTCGCCCTTGCGGAACGCCCCATTCCCCTTCTCTCAATTGCAGGTGCAGAACGTGAGCCGAGACAGAGCAGCAGGGTATACGATTTGTATCGCCATTTGCGAACGTAAATTTGCGTGTCATCGGCCGGGGTGTCATCTGCACTGAATACGTGCAAATACATCCTCATTGCAGGGGTAATTCACTGGACAATTTTTTAATGGAATCCTGATGCGCTCTCGGCGGGTTCCTGCAATGCTACCGAATAGTTCGCGTGAAGCTTTCACTGAGCTCTCGTTGAGCTCCCGCCGAGCTACCGCCGATCGCTCGACGAACACTCGATTATCCATGGACTACAATGTTTCATAAGATGAAAATTCTTGATTTGTGAGCGCTTGAAACACTGTTTTCTTTGGAGAGGAAAATTACAGGCAGAGCCGTTTATCTACTTGACTTTCTACACTTGGTCTCTCAAATCCTTGACCCTCCCAACTCATTGTTTGATACTACCCTGACGCCCCTAAGAATTTCCTCCTCTCAACTCCTGTAACCTTTCAACTCATCAACTTCCCAAAAACAATTCACATGTGACTGTAGTGTGCCTATTGCACTGGTTGCGTCCTATTCCCAACTTCGAGAGCGAAGAACAATAACGTCACTAAATGCTAAGAACGGTTCCAGTGTGGCGTACAGCGTCCCCGAATGGATATAATTCTGAAAATTCAATCTGTGATTGGGAATCACTAAAATTGGTTTTTCTTCATCCGCTCATAACATTTTTCCACCTCATACGATTCTCATCTCATGTTATTCTTGATCATTCCTAAGATGAAAACTCTCTCCTCAAGATTCATCCAAGACATTCCTGTTGCGAGATATAAGTTTGGGAGAAAATTTATTCCGGAAAAGTTCCGACGAACAAAAAAACTATGTAAAAATTCCCATTTGGGCTATGGAACCTGAATTCCCCACACCATTCCTCTTCTTACAGATGTTTCATATCGGAGGTAGTATTTATGTTCTCCGGAATTGTTATTATTACATCACTTGTGATCAATGATAATCATTTCGAGATGAATCTATCCTCTAACAAACTGTTCAAGCTCAGATGAGTGATAGCTCAGAGAAATTCACACATAGCCTGCCGCCGGGAGCCCTTGCATTACCACAGAAGTAGAGGAGGTAGGGGCCGACGCTGGCTGCGACATCGTCTCGCCGGGAACGGTAAGGTGGCGCGATTTGATGCGTCTATGACGAAGCATGCTGTGCAGCGTTGTACAAATAAACGAGATTACTCTTAGAAGAGGCGAGAGAGGGGAATGTGCGGTCTGGTGTTGTGCTTTCTACAGAACAGTTATCTCTTTATCGAGTGGGTTCGGCTATCCGCATGGCCCTCATGCGATATACGTCTGGGATCTCCTCAGCATCGATGAAGAACTCGGCCAGGTACAGCGTTACAGCGGGTGATACGATGAAGCCCAGGAGTAAGCTGAGTCAGACCCAGCCACCTCCATTTTTGGCCCGGTATGCATTGACCTCTTACCAAAGCCGAAGCCTGGGATACTGTCATAGTTCGGGCGTTGGTGAGGCATTCCGGGAACTGGAATGATAGAAAAACATAATCATGAATCACTGTATACGGTTGAGGAGAGTTATTAGCATGAGCAGAACTTGTGTTATATTTGATCGTACTTATATCTGAACAATCCCCCCTAGATCTGACCAATTCCCCCTAGAACGCAGAAGCGTATTCAATGAGACGCGCCAATGCAGATCAAGCCTGCGGCATAAGGGTGCGGTCACATGAAGCGGTCCGCAATTTCATTCAGCATCATGGCGGCTGCATTCGATTTGTACAAATGAACTTGCGATCTCATTTAGAGCTGCAAAATTTTCTCTCATCATAAAGTATTAGGGCTTATCGCAAGAACCACTAGTCACGTAAGAAACAAATGCCTAATAACAGTGTGAGTAGTGTATGTATACTGCGGTATAACCTCATTTGTTTGTGGGTTGGGAACAGCTTCACGAGCAAGTCAAAAATGGGGAGAAATACTAGATGTTCCCAAAATATATGATCTCGATCCGAGATTGCGTGATTATTGCGAAGCTTGCTGAGCTGAACTCATGCTCATAGAGAATTGTGTGGTCTACAAATCTCCCAACCTGTACCGAATTTTGACAATCGAGAATATCTATTGATATGTCGACATAGATAGAGCACGTAATAAGATGGTTCAAGGAAGAAGATGTTGTGAAGAAATTTCCAAGCTATGGTAGTCATACTGAAAGGCATTTCTCGCGATTGAAAAATAAGCAGAGGTTAGTGCGAGGAGCAATGAATGGACAAGCTTGCATACTTCGAATTAATGCCGATGCTCTTCACTTTGTAACCCATAGTATCCTCGGTCGTCTTGGAAGGAGAGATACCCGCAACTTGAGCAAAGTTTGATGACAGGAAGTACTTCTCGACTGCATCCTTTCAACCTCCATATCTCATTTTGAGATTCACATATTTAGTTATTACGTTTTATCCTGTTCGAGGGATTTGATCAAGGACGATATCAGATATTTGTGATTGTATTGTTCAACTAAGTCCATCCTCAAATATCGCCGTTCAGCTACGTCATGCAATCTTTTATGTTCGTTATTTTAGAAAATAGTGGATTGGGATGATGAAAATGATTAGAGAATTCACAAAACCGCTTTGAGCAATTCTTCGATCTGCCTTATCATGGGTGCACGGAATAGCGGGGGAGCTGGAATGAAATGTCGGGAAAAATCTGCACACGCAACTATTTCCCAAGATTCTTTCCCCGAGGAATCAGTCATCAACTGAATTCAGAGTGCTTCCATACGCATATGCGAACTTCTTGCGTGCGTCAAAAACTTTCCGTGTACACCGGAGGAGCTTCGCGTGCGGGCAGAGGAGGTCGCGTGCGGGCTAGGCACGACCCTGATGCGAGGAACTCCTCCCGTACTCCGGAAGATCCTAGTCCACGCGCGAAGCCCTCCGCGCCCATGGCGACCACTCCGCGTGCATGGAAAACGATTCGCGTGCCTAAGAAACTCTCTGGGTGGACCGCAGACGTTTCGTTGACGGGCGGGATACTACGCTTGCGCGAAAAACTCCTCACGTACTTTGGTAACTTTCAGCTCACCCGAAGTGCTTCTCTCAATCCTAAATCACGCACAAAGTCCTCCGCGCCCACGGGAAACACTCCGCGTGCATGAAAAACGATTCGCGTGCACGAAGAACGATTGGCTTACCTCAGAAACTCTCCGGGTGAACCAGAGATGTTTCGTTGCCGGGCGAGATACTACGCTTGCGCGGAGAACTCCTCGCGTACTTTAAAACCCCTCAGTTTACCCGAATAGCTTCCCGCATTCGCGGGAATTACTACGCGTACTTGAGGTATAATTCTTATGCGACGAGAAACTTTTTGCGAGGGTCAATAACTCTCCGTGTACACAGGAGGAGATTCGCGTGCGGGCTCGGCACTACCCTAATGCGAGGTACTTTTTGCGTACTTTGGGAGATCCTGGTTCACGCGCGAAGCATTTCGCGCCCACGGAAAACACTCCGCGTGCATGAAAAACGATTCGCGTGCCTAAGAAACTCCCTGGGTGGACCGCAGACGAAAATTCGAATAATCTGTGATTGGAAATCACTGTAATCGTTTTTGCTTTCTCAAAGAGAAAGCTTTGTATTCGTGACAACGAAATTCTTGGTTACCCGATCTTCAAATAAATTTTTTTCCTTCAGTACACCTCTTA